>CAHIKZ030000686.1:1387500-1465000 GCA_903632075.3 Acanthosepion pharaonis
GTCTCACGAAAAGCAGAAAGGAAGTTTAAGTATTTAATTAACCGCATATGGTCGTTTTCTCCTCTAACATGGGGCGCCCTTTTTTTATACTCAATGTCTTGACACATCACTTGTTAAAAAGAGGTAAAAATATTTGGTATTTGTTAAATCTATCTGTTATTACATAGCAGTTTTTTTAAACAATAAAGATAAAATGTAAGTGTGTATGTTACATACACACATATCTGAGAGAGAGAGAGAGAGAGAGAGGGAGAGGGAGAGAGGGGCTAAAAATGCTAACTTCTCAATATTTAATAAAATGCTAAAAAGTAGTCAAAAATTATTAATGGCAATAATTCACCCAAGAAACTAAGACACTTACTCACAACATATTTGCTGAATGTCCACATCATCACTTGTAGATGGACACTCTCGCTACAGATCAAGCGGCAATAAGTCTCTTTAGCACTCAAGGACTTTCCTCAGTATACTTGCTGATTCTGTTTGGATCCCTCCTATATGGCACCATTCTCTTTGCAAGGCTATTTGAAACTTATTATTATTATTACTATTATTATTATTATTATTATTATTATTATTATTATTAAAAAATATGATTAACGTAACTCTTCCAATATTTTTCAACAATTAGAAGAGCGCGATTAAAAAAAAGAAAGAAAATAAACAAAAAAATAGTGTTTGACAATGTTAAACAGTGTTTCGACAGTGTGTCTGTCTTCTTCAAGTTATATTTAAGTCTTTGTTCAAACGTTTCTTGTCCTGTCATCAAAAAACGGCCGTACTGGTAAACAACGCGTCAAAACGAATGAAACGCCGCCAGCGTGAAGGCATGAACCTGAAACGTGCTTAATATGATGATGATCTTGTTCATCTTGAAACTTTCCGTTAGTTGATTAGTTACTAAGAGGAATTAATCAAATAGCTTAGGATAAATTTGTACATTTATATATTTTTATAATTGAAAAAAAAAATTAAATATAACTTGAAAAAGAGACATTTTGTTGAAATATTGTTTAACACTGTCAAAAACCGTGCGTTTTATTTTCTTCTTTTCTTAAATCGCGCTCTTCTCTTAACTATTATTATTATTATTATTATTATTATTATTATTATATTTGATCTGCGATCCTTTCCGACTATTAAATGTTTCGGTCGGGTAAGGATGGTCAATCATATCTACCCTCAGCTTAGAGACACATCAATTTCCTCAGATGTTCCAAGCAGCGCTGCCACCCGTGCACTCCCAATAATGTCAGATATATCCAAGGCATCTTACAAGACAAAAAGAATCCTGGAAATGTGCGCCAACCACATAAGGAACAATTAGAGCCACTGCTTCTTCTTTTTCTCCTTCTTCTTCTTCTTATTATTATTATTACTTAAAATCGAAGTTTAGAATGAGAATATATTTATCATTGTAGAGGAAACCTTTAACTTCAGGGTCACACGCTTTGATTATTTTAAAAAATGCCGAATTAATTAAGGAAATAAATAAATTAAAATACTAAATAAATAAAATGATAAAATAAATAAATAAATAAAGTAATGAAATAAGGTTTGCCTGTCGCCCGGTTCACACACCTTCCTCGAACTTTGAAACGGGAGCAGAGATTTCTCTGTTGTTTCCTAAAATCTTCTCATTCTCTTTCACTCCCAGTAACCACTTGCGTCTTAGTGGCATTATCGTTTTGCATTGAATGAAATGGTTAAATTTTTTAAATTAAATGACAAAATATATAAATAAATAAGTGAATAAATAAAATAAGAAAATAAATAAAAAATAAGAAAAAAAAAATTTAAATTTAAATTCTTCATCTCCTAGGGGGAGAGTTAATTATCAATGTAAAGAAAATATAAACCCTCTACAATTCTACGTGTAAATTCTACATTCGTGCAAACAAAATGCATGTATTTACTACCTTGCCTTACCCCAGGTCTCGAGTAATGACCCGGTAAGGGAATGTATTAAACAAAAAGCCACTGAAAATCATCATCATCATCATCATCATCATCATCATCACCACCACCACCACCACCACCACCACCACCACCACCACCACCGTCTACTTCTGGATGTAAACAGAATTGGAAACCTTTCCCTTTTATTTCAACGTATAAAATGCCAACTCGCCAACAAATGTTACGACCAAAAGTTTGGTCGTGTTTCACGCTCCGCCCTCCCGGTCAGATCTATAAGAATAAATATATATATATATATATATATATATATATATATATATATATATATATATATATATATATATATATATATATATATTATGCCACCACCTCCCACCAACTGTCTGTTGTGCACAAATCGACATCATCTCCCACAACCTTTTATATGATGCTTATAATCAGTATACGCATACACACACTCTAGTCAAACAGACACACGTACACAGTAGTTTTCAAAACTTCTTATAAGCGTAGCATATGAACAGAGTCTGTATTTCTCTGATTCTCTGAAGCGAATTGATTTGTACATGCCAATAAATATTGTGAGGATCTTAATAAGCGGCCAGACCATACAGTTAAAGTTCCAAAATCGAATTATTTTATTCGGTTAGGTCCCCCCCGCGAAATATGTACCGGGCAGCCGTTAGGTTTCTGATTTTTTGGGGTTTGACATCCCTGCCATCGTCGCTAGGGTTACTGGAGGCAGAATATGGAGGTAAGTCAAAGTTTATAAGAAGAATAAATATCTCAAAATCCTCATTATAAGTTACTGAATGCTCCAAATAAATAAAACTTTTATAAAAATAATAACATTTTTCTTTTTGATAGCCTTTCTTTTTTTTTTATTTCATATAAAAAATTTCGTTTAAACTTTTAACAATATAAATATTCATTTCAAGGTTGCCTACTGAAAAAAGAAAAAGAAAGAAAGATTGGAAAATATGAATAATACAGTCACTCAGGGCCGGTACATACTACCACGACAACGACTAGAGCGGGGTGGGTAAAACTGATTGGGGGCCCCGGGTAGTGCTTTCCCACCCTCACTATCTAATCAACATTTTTTCTACCTACATTTATATAAGTTACAATTTAAGCACAACTGGATGATAAATTTTCGCGGATTTTGACGTCATTCTGGGGTCTTGTTTTTTTTTTCGTTCAAATCCGTGAATTTGTTTTGTACATGCAAAATAAAATTCACTATTTTTTTTATCGATAATGTTGAATGTGCGAAAACTATTCAACTTCTAACGATAAAAATCTCAAGTTGATGTTAAAAATTGCCGCAAATCATTGTTGATTTATTTAAGATGGAATGATTTATTTTTTATTTAGATAAATTGTATTTATTTTCAATTTTTATAGTTGAATTGTTCACCTATTTTGCATGTAATCCATTATTGTTTTAATTATGTTACAATAATATTTGTATTTTATATGAATTCTACCTTATAAAAAATGGGTGGTAGCATAGATTGGAGGTGCAAGTATCATAGATTCGTGGGCGGCGGCGGGGTTGGGGGGGTCAACGTGGTGTTAGGGTTAGCAATTTTGTCTCGCTAGAACAATTACGACTTACAATAGTAAGTTCGAACCTAACTGAGTGCCACATACTCTCGGCCTTGTACCACATCAAAACCACGCTTAGAAAATCGCCATGAATTCGTGGTGGGTACTATTTCGCTAGAATAAATAAATAAATAGTAGTAAGGGTCTATTTAGTCAAGGGCTAATTTATTTATCGTTCCATATAAAGTAAATACGAAGATAATCACTCTTTTTTTTTTAAGCACTCACACGCTGTAATAGGCCTAGCGAGTTCGGAAAGGATCTCGCATGCTTAGTAAGTGCATTCTTTATTGACAGCTCCGTAGAAACCTATGCTTCGGGTTGCGTTTGTCTCTTTTTTTTCTGTAATAAAGAAGAAAAAATATTTCTGATGGGGAGACAAAAAAAAAATCAAATAAACGTCACGGATAGGGCTTTAAATTCGAATGATCGCTTAAGATGTAAAAATGAGTCATTATGCAGTGTTGATCGTTATGTCCGCACTATTTCTCTCTCTCTCTCTCTCTCTGTATGTATGTATGTATATATATATATATATATATATATATATTGCTCTCTATTTATACATACACTTACACAAACACACACTTACACACACACACACACACACACACACACACACACACACACACACACACATATATAAAAGTTTGATTAAAACGGGCCGACAAGTTCTGTCTATTTAATTTTTTTATTGTACTTTTCCCTTTTTTGGAAAATGTGTTGAGTATTGTGCTCGAAAAAAAAAAAAATTAAACAGACAGACCTTGTTGCTTCTTTTATATATATATATATATATATATATATATATATATATATATATATGTATATATATATATATATATGTGTGTGTGTGTGTAGAAAAAAAAAATGTATACTTTTTAAAAAAGAGAGAAACCGCAAACGTTCTTGGTCATAGTTTGAATTTGTTTTAGTGTATATATTATATTTTATCCTTCATAGTTTCTGGACTCGTGACCTTCTTCCGACTAATTATGAGAATCAATTTTTAAAGTAATAAATTTTTACTTATGTTCTTTTAATGTTTCATTGTTCATTTTCTGTATTTGTAGTGAGCCTCATTTTTTATATATATATATATATATATATATATATATATATATATATATATAAGAACAAACAAGGTCTATCTGTTTTTATATATATATAATATTACAGGATATATATATGCTGTAATATCATTTTAGTGTAACATTTAGCTTTTTATCATCTGCACAATAAATTAATTAATTAAAAAATTAAAAATTCCTAAAAATGAAAAAAGTTCAAACGCCGATACAAATTAATCAAATAATATTACGGTAAATTAATTTTCGCCCAATTTTGTCTAAAGTTTGTTTGTATCTTTGACTTATATTTATAACAACAAACGAATATTTGCATTAGATTTTTTTAATGAAAGTATTATTGTCGTAACCTATTTTTCAAGTTAAACCAATTTGTTTACACAAAGAAGTAAAAAAAAAAAAAGCAAAAAAAAACTGGCAATAAATCTTTTCACTCTTATTTATCTGAACATAAATGTGTTTGTTTTTGTATATATAAAAAGTTGTTTCATTCAACCCCCCCGCATCGACGTCCCCTACCCCACCCACGCATTCTGACGAAGAATGTACGAAACAATTTCCTGAAATAAACATGTGCAAATATGATTCTTGCATGCCATTCGCTTAGTGTCCGATTTTTGAACTACGCATTTACAAAGTTCAAAATGTCACTGCGCTTAAAAAAAGAAAAATGATGAAAGGAAACACGTAAAATAGAAATTAATTAAAAATAATATAATTCATCTTATCCAACGTTTGACAAATTATCAGAATAAAGTTGTCTGATGCTAAAACTTTAATAGGGATCCAATTTGTCTTCTTCACCTTCTCAATTTTAATCTCAGATTTCCTGGTGTTTAGTCAATCTGAAAGATCGTCTGTTAGATATGGGGAATTATGAGCAGACGGTCAATATATTTTTAATAGTTGCTTATTGTTATATAGGAAGAAAATGAGTGACTACCGACACCGAGGTTCGAACGTAACACTCTGGACTTATGTTTCCCGCCAGGAGTATAAATAGTAATGTCAGGCTACTGACAGCAGTAATTATTGAATGATTATTGAGCGTCTATTGAGTGGAACTATCCAGTCGAATTAGCGTGAATTATTGTGCGTCGAGGATTTGGGTTTTGATTTAGGATTTACCGAACATTAATCCGAGCTGCGCTACTAACAAGGTATTCACTGAAATGGTTAATTATCTTTAGTTGACTTTTACTTCTTTGTTCTTGTTAAGTATTTGGATGTTCTAATATCTCGAAAAGAGCATGAGTTCAAGACATCCGTATACCGTAAACCGACATTCACCGGACAGTGCCTCCATTTCAACTCCCACCATCCATACAGCGTAAAGAAAGTGATCGTCCGCTGCTTACAACACCGAGCAAAAGTCATAAGTGGCGAATCAGAGACATTAGATAAAGAATTGGTCAGTATAAGTAGTACCCTACAACGTAACAACTACCCTGGGCACATGGCAGCAGCCCCAAAAAACTGGGATAGGCGGATATAAGAGGAGGAAAACACTGAGAAAACAGTCTGCCTGCCTTATGTGAAGGGGTTATCAGAGAAAATACAAATGATCTGCGGTCCATATAACGTCAGGACAACCTTCAAAAGCTTGACGACACTTCGCAGATATCTCTCCCGAGTAAGACCCCCCAAACTTAATGAATCAGCACATATGCTAGGCCACAAAAATCTCCTGAGCCGACTAAGCATAGAAATGAATACAATATGGGAACCACTAATAAGGAGTGCCAGAGAGAAGAAATAATAACAACAAAAGTTGCAATATGAGCTCTGGTAAAAACATAAATGATAACAGCAAAAATTGCAATATGAGCACTGGTAAAAATGGCTGCTGAGACATTAGGTTTATAATACCCAGAAATTCATACACAGATGTCCTCAAGGACACATGGCACAGTGGATAAAGGCGTTGGTTAGATCCAGTGACAAGACCCAAAGAGTGTGAGTTCAATACCCGGTTAAGAGACCCGGGTAGAAAACAGGAGATAACTGATAACTGACATCCATTAAAAACATGGCACGTGGAACAGCCTACCCCAATTCGACATTCCAACCGTTGTAATAAATATAGCGATAAGATGAGGACAATAGTCCGAATAATGTAAATAATCTCAGAAATATAGACAAATATTTATTTGCGATTGTAATTAAATACTGTTTTATCTTAACATTGAAGTCTTGCGGCTACCGTACGTCACCAAACTTATGAAACTTCGTCGGAAGCAGCGCAAAAGAAACGAAGCAGTAAATGATAACTTAAAATTCTTAAATACTTACCTGGTATCTTTATGCCGATGAAGTTTAAATTAATATTACCGACGTGTCAAGATGTAATTTTGAATTAAGAATTCGGCTGGTTGTTCTACCAAGGCTAGAAAGCCCAGCCTACCTTAGTATTTTATCCACAGTTGGGTGTGTGTTGGAAAGGTGACTGTTTTGACGCCTCTCTCCAGAATCTTGGTATTTTGAAACAGTTTACAAATTGTTTCAAAATACCCAAGATTTGGTTTGTACGATATCGTTAAGATGGTTGTACGTCCGCTCATGAGAATATGCATCTCTGCAATAATAACTGATAACATTCTTGATTTTGCCTTCGATATTAATTCCATTAATATTCATTATATCTCCTTGGTCTCCTCAGGATGTGGAAATGGGTGTTTATAGCTCTCCACAATTTCCTAATCATTGTAGCTCTTAGTAAAATTTGTCTTTTTGCTGTCTCCTAATACACTGCTTTTCTCTGCCGCTGTTGTTTTCCATTTGTTCTGTGAGGGTCAATTTTTAAAGTTTTTCTGCTTATGTACCCGAGAAATTTCAACCTTAAAGAAAATTACTATTTAAAAGAAAAAAATTAAAAAATCACCAAATTTTTTTTAAAGAATTGTATCGTTTGGGGTATAAACATCAAAGAGGAATCATTTAATGTTGCCAAATCTACGATGTTTAATCGATTGCATAGGATTGATCTGTCTGTGTAACTCATAATTATAGTTAGACACTGTGGAGCATGATTAAGTTATCAGATATATCATATGTAATAACCCTAACATATCAACCTATGCCCATTATCTCACTTTGCCTCTCTTCCTATCTATCTCTGTATCTATGGCCATTCTCTCACTATGCTTCTCTTCCTATCTATCTATCTATCTATCTATCTATCTATCTATCTTCATTCTATCTATCTCTGTTCCTATCTATCTGTACCCATTTTCTCACCGTGCCTATCTATCTATCTATCTATCTATCTATCTATCTATCTATCTATCTATCTATCTATCTATCTGCAATGTTAAGTCACCATATACACCACCCCATTTAGGTTGCTAATACACAATGTATGTTACTGACATGACAGTTTTTCAAATAGGGAGTCTGCAAGTTATTACTGGCGTATCACTGTGGTTGTTTGATTTATGAACTGATGCGTCTTCCATATCCACTGCTGGATGGCTGTTCGTAATACTAGGGTTAGCTACTATTGTTGGCCAACTTTTACATACATGGTCAACATGTCAGCAGATTATCTGTCCTTTCGTAAGTTTCATGGCTGTGGTATTACAGGACGACTATTTGATTTAATCCAATCATTTCTTTCAAATCGTGAAATGAAGGTCATTCTGAACGAGCACGCTTCCAGATCCTTCTTTTTGGATGCGGTGTCACCCAAGGCTCTATCCTGGGTAGGAAATGGCTTGTAAATTTTAATGCCTCCAAAACGAAACAGCTCTCATTTAGACATCACAGAGATAATTCCCTGTCCGCCATTAGCATGGTTGATGCTAGATTTCAGGAGAGTGTCTCACTGTGTCTTCTTGGCCTCATGCTTTCGAATGACTTGAAATGGAACAACTACATTGAATCAATAGCTGCATTTTCTGCATAGAAAATTGGCTCAGCGTGTCGTGCCAGAAGGTTTTTTTTCTCGTCAGAGTCCATATTACATATCTACACATCTAACATTCGTCCGTGAATTGAGTACTGTTGCCATATCTAGTCTGGTGCCCCAGCTGTTCATATCAAGGTTCTCGACAAAACCTCAAAAAGGATCTGCAATGTAATCGATCCTGACTTCAGTCACTTTCTCACATGGCTTCCCTCTGTCTTTTCTACAAATATTTTCATGGCAACTGTTCTGTTCCTTGGTGCGCGACTACATAAATTTAAGTGTGTTACTAGACTAGCCTCTAGGCCCGAACGCTTTCACCGTTGAATTGTTAAATATAACCGCCACTTCTACTCCAACAGTTTCTTTTCTAGCACTTCCCACCTGTGAAACTCCCTTCTGTTTAGTTGCTTCCCTGGTTGCAATCTTCAAAAATTGAAATGCAATGTCACTCGCCATTATCTGATGTCTTGAACCCCGTTCATCTTTTATCCTTTCCTCATTCCCCCCTAAACACTGTTTTTTTTCTTCTCTCGCTTTCATTCTATTCAACCCCGTACGAACCAGTGCCACTCCCACCTTGCTGGGTGGGTGGGGGTGAAATGCTTAAAAAAATTTCACTGTTTTCTGTACTGAAATGCGGCTTGACCATTTTTACTACCCCAGGGATCCATTTTTCCTGGGCGTTGAAGGCTCTTACGAACACCAGATCTCCTTTTATTAAATCCCTCTGCCTGTTGCTTTCATTGGTTACTGCTTGTTTTTCATATATGCATTGCTCTAGATCGAGATAAATTCTACTGGAATCCTGGGTATGACGATTAACTACATCCGGCCACAATGCTTCTGATCAGGAGATTGAAGGTTTTGAAAAGCGAGGAACTACCTCTTAATTTCTGTTTCCAGGTTCACCCTGACCTGGAGTGGTAACACCTGTTAGGGTCCCAGATATGGGTAAATAGTGAACCTTCAAAAAACAAAAAACAAAAGATTATGGAAGTATAAAAATACATTTTTATAGTAAAAATATCAGCAATATGTTTTTAGAATAAAAAATTACCAACAATACCTATTTATAGTGAAATTGCGAGCAATATGTTTTCATAGCAAAATGAACAACACATTTTATCTGTAGTTGAAGGCATACAATTGCGTTCAAAATATGTAGATTTCGGCATTAAACCCACAGAGGTTGATATGCCACTAAACAAAATCAATCAATCAACCAACGAACCTTACTGAGTTGTGGACAGTTTTCTTTTCATCAGCAGTTCAACTGGTGACGGTTCATTCTGGTATGATAAAATATTGTAGGAATATTCTTCAAACACGAGTTTCTATATCTCCATCCACTAGCTTATTAGAGACTTCCTAAAGAACTGTAAAGCCCTCTCTGTTTGACCATTCATTACAGGATAGTATGGGGAGTAGGTGGTGTGCTATATGCCATTACTGGTTGTCTGGCATCTCGTCTACAGTCACTCTCTCACAGAAGTGCCGTGGCTTCCCTCTGTCTTTTCTACAAGTATTTTCATGGCAACTGCTCTGACGAGCTACTTTCATTGGTTCCCAAACTGCATGAATTTAAGCGTGCCACTAGGTTGGCATCTCGGTCCCACCCTTTCACTGTCGAAACGGTTAAGCGTATGCGTCTCTTTTACTACAATAGCTTCGTATCGCGCACTTCCTGTCAATAGTGGCACTCTCTTCCTCGCTTCCCTGATAGCTATAATCTTCAAATATCCAAATGTAATGTCAATCGACATCTTCTGATGCCTTGATCCTGATCCCCGTCCGTCTCTGTACCCCCCTCTTTACACCTGCTCTCACTTTCTGTAACGTCCTTGCGTGCTAGTAGCACTCCCGCTGTGCCTGTGGTGATATGCTTAAAATAAACCTAAACTGATGAATCAGGTGGTATTATCTGTCACACATTAGTCAGACAAATCATGTTCCGCAAAAGACCGATGCAACTTCCCAATCGTAGGCTTTGAGTTTACAGTATTCTTAGGATGAATTTCTAGCCATTTAAATTAGGGATTTGCAATAATCAGGAACATTTTGCCTTTATAGTGTAGCTTTTATAGTGTATAGGTGTATGATCTGGCTTTCGACTGGCGACCAGTCTTTCATGGCTGCAAATGTCTCACACATCCTTGTGACTATAGTTTCAGCGTCTACCTTCAGGGTTAATTTGGTCTTATTTATTTTTTAGGGTGATCTGCTAGGATTGTACTCAGCCCACGTTTTCCTCTACTTGGAACATAATGTAACATTTTGGTCGTCCTGAATCTGTTTCTCTGATTCTTGAGGCCAGGTAGCGTGTATATTGACACTCTGCATCTAACTGTGTAGTTGATAACTTGCAACCAACTCTGATTTTGTTGTCTACTGCAACAGCAATGCATCATGAGCCCTATCTTTAAACAACGATGACATTTTGTCTTTATGAATGTATTATTTTGGCTTGTAGCATCGAGGCGACGGAGATGTGGTTCTATAGAAGGATGCTGAAGATATTATGGACCGAGCGTGTTAGCAATGATGACGTCTTGGAGGCAGCTGAAGTTTCTGGGACACGTAATGAGAAAGGATAGCTTGGAGAATCTGATGCTCACAGGTCGAATAGTGGGAAAGAGAGACAAGGGAAAGCAAAGCATGACATACCTGGCGGGCTTAAGCAAGTGAATGACAGAACGTGGTCTGGAGGAGGAGGCAGAGGGACGAAACTTATTGAAGCTAGAAGGGATAGGGGGAAGTGGAGAGCAATGATCGCCTACGTCCTGAAAGGACATGGCACATAAAAAAGAAAGATTTTTCCTCACGACAATACTATTTGCCACATGCTTTTTGTCTGTCAGTTTTGCTCTTGTTAGTTCTCTGCATTCCTATTAATATCCAATAGTTTTTCTTTCCTCCACTTGGTTGGATTTGACCAACTAATGTTGAGACATACCGGTGAGCTATTTCAAAGGCTCTCTTAAAAGTCAAATCACTTTCGGACAATAACTTTCGTAGGATACTTTCATCATTTACCTTGCACACAATTCTGTCCCGTATCATTGCCATCAGAGTCGCACCGAAATCGCAGTTCTCTGAATTGTATTTCAAGCCAGCCACAATATTTGCAATAGGCTCGTTTGTTTTTTTGTTTTTTTTGACGCTTGTATAGAATTTATGACGGTGAACAATATCTGACGGTTTTGGTTGAGCGTGTTTTTTAAGACTTCAGTTATCTCTGGGTAGCTTTTGTCCGTCGATCTATTTGGATATTATTAATCCCGAACGAGACTATAATTTTTACCACCTATAATGCCCAGAACTGCCGTTTTCCTTCTTTCCGCATGCCATCTTTCCATGTATTAGTACCACTCATGGGACCTTCTATTTTCAATGTTTACATGAAGCTATTTTTATTTCCATTTATTTGACGAAATTCATATATATATATATATATATATATATATATATATATATATATATATATATATATATATATGTATGTATGTACGTACGTATGTATGTATATACAGAGAGAGAGAGAGAGAGAGAGAGAGCGAGTTAGTGCGATAATATAGAGGGTGCGATGGATAAATTGTCGTCTAAATTACGCAAAAAGGAAAATAATACTGACATCTCGTTTTAACAGATATATTTACCAAGATTATAGGCGCCTCGGCCTCGGGTAATGGTTAGCAAGCTCCTCACTGGGTACCCTATTCTTTCGGCCTTGTGCCACATCTACGCTTAGAAAATCAGTATATTTACCAAAACTAAAGAATAAATTTATTCAATAACTTACCCATTGACTTCCATCCAAACAACGTCGGAATCTTTTGCAACTCTTCTGGACGGTTTCCTTGTTTAAGTAGGTGAATGCTGACATAATTCTTGCCTTCACTTCATCTTTGGTGTTACAAGGAGTTTGTTAGTCTTTCGCTCCACACAAGGTGACCAGATGTAAGAGGTGATGTGATCGCAGAAATGGTCCGACAGCAATGACTGGGGTTCTCCTGCTTGTGTGGCATGGTGCAGATTCTTGTTGCCAACGCCTTGGCCCAGGGTAAGACTACCTCCTCAAGGCACCGTGTTGAGTCTGAGGTTCTGTGGGAAGATGAATGTATGCATAGCATCGCCATCACTAGCGATCACTCCAAACACCTTCGTAATCCCTATTAGACTCATCTAACTCTTTCCGAATCCTCTGCACTGTCCTCAGATTGACACCCCAAAACTCTGAAATGCTCGTATTGGAGCTTTCGGTGCGAATGTCCAGCAGTACAACATGCCGTTTCCAAATTTCTGGCGGGGTGAATTGCGTCATGGTGCTCTTTTTTCACACAGACGTTGCTCAACTGACCCTACTATACTGTGCAGTCGACAAAATCCAAAATAAACAAAGCGCATGAGCGAAATGAAAATTATAAAATGGTCAAAATTTTCCCTCGCACTCTGTATTTATATATATATATATATATATATATAGATAGATAGATATGAAATATCGTCAATATCCTGAGCCCTGCTTGTTGCGTAAGCAATCCTTAAAAATAATGACCCCTAAAAATAGTTATAACAATTTTCCCTTGCTTAATTTCCGCCATTATACTTAGTTTTCATTCAGCATTTATCCCAGAATCATGCATGTACTTCTCGGGGAATAAGAGTTCATTATCTTTTTCTTCGTCGCCGCTTGTTATAATCAGTTATAAGCGCAGACACTGTAGACAAGGTTCAAAACAGATTTTTCCAACACGGTCTCTTCCTCTCAAGTACCACAACGCAAACAAAGGGACATAACTATTACTGGCCAAAGAAGAGGTTAAACAGTCTATAGGCAATGCATAGTTACCATATACAACATCTTTCAGTGGTGATCCTTCTGTTGAACCATTCATTTCCGATTGGGTACCTCCTGAATCACTTCTGAGCATGCGCTCACTAATTTACCAAACCCTGTATATATTTTTACGAGATAATTCTGTTTTTTTTTTATTTTTAAATTCTTACATTTAATTCGTCTCTCACTATCAGCTTTTGGAATGCTATGTTGATTTTTTCTTCTGTTCTTATATATTTGGTGTAACACAATCTTTCTATTTTAATCCCCCACCCCTTGGCATTCTGTCGAAGTACGCTAAGCTGAGTAAATATTTATACTCATGTTTTAGGTAATCTGTTGTGATCACTGAATTAATTGCATATTGTCCACCGGTGTCTGTGATAAGTGTTCGATCACAGGAAAAAGCCAGGATTTCAAAGACTCATTTTTAATGCAAACAGACAGGCCCTCTCTACATAGATTTGGCGCAACATGATCTTCTTACTCTTATACACCTCCATTTGGTCATTTGCCAGACTAAACAAGGCTTAATTATTACACACATCTCCAATGTTAAGTTTTATGTTAAAGTTCATTTAAATTATTGTTATCGAGTTTCATAAAAGTATACAATTTACTGGTTGCAGAGTATAAAAAACATATTACTCTTCTTACATATAGTTGGCAAATGATTTTATTTATTTCAATTTAAGAGTTAATCTGTGTGATTACATACCTTCTCTGGACATTGCTTAAGGCCGCTAGATGGCGTTCAATCAGGACTATAAAAAGAAGAGATATAAACACTATTTTCTCTTTTTTGTTTACTCGGGCGTGGGGTACAGTAGGTGAAGAGGTATCCAGGAGTCCCCGTTTTCCTTCCGCGGGCAAGCCGAATTCTAAATGTTTTTTTTTTCTCTCCTGTGCACACCTAAATATAATTTTCTCTTTTTTTCTTCTTTTGTAATCTATGTTATTCTTTATATAAACATATGTATAAAAATTTGCTGTGCTGATTTATTCTGAAAGTTCTCCACACCGCATTCCCACTAAGTAACAAATAATCTCGCTACAAACATATTGACGTGTTTGCTAAAAGCTTTATTATTTGATTAGCCTGAAGTTTGATTTTGCTTTGCTGTAAGAGAATGGGATTAACATTTTCAGGTAGTGGCAAGTGGAACTTGAACAAAGGTCATTTTTTTAATTTTTAAAATTTTCCATCAGTTGACATTTCGAAAAAGACTTTCTGATAATAAACACCTGGTTATTCATTTTTAAACTATGCGCCTCATCTTGTAGGTTGAGCATTTTAAAAGAAAGGTAATTTGTCTGCTGCTACTAATTAACGCTAAAAGCTCTTGTCTATGAATTGAGCACTCTGGTAGCCATTAATGCTTATATATCGTATATAATGCGTTAAAAATTCCCTTTCTCCGTGTGTGTCTTGTCCTTTTTTTATTTCCCATACTTTGCAATAAGATTTTCTTATTCCGATTTAATGTTTCGCATTCACTATTTCTTTCTTTTGTTCTTTATCTGTGTCTTCTTTTCTCACTCTCATTATCCATCTGTTAGTTCTCTTTCTATTTTACCTTTTGAAATTACTAGCTGATATCTTTTTAAGTAGTTTAACCATTTTAAATATTTCCTATGCTGAGAGTTTAATCTTATACTGAACGACTTGATGTGTTTATAATTTTATTTGAATCCATATTTCAATTACAAAAATCTTGATTGTTTTGAAAAAACATAATTCAAAGATCGATCTTTTGCCTGAGATGTAAAATCGATTTCCGGCAAGGATGGAAATATACCTTTATTAAGATTGTCCTCTCTCATAGTCCATAATATTGCCAGTTCGATAAATAGGTGACGTACGTATTTTTGTGTAAAACAGGCAACTTCAAAATATGCGAAAGAAAAATGAAATCTAAAAAAAAAAAAAAAAAACTTAAATAATGTGCGCTTTCGTCATTCATTTTTTTCATCGATCAGCAATGATCGATGAAAAATTTTCAGGTTTTCATGTTTATTAAAAAAATACATATCTTGTTTCCTGATCTCGTCACAATGTGTAATTTACTCTGTAATTTGAGATTGCCTCGGTTTGAGAATCGTTTATAAGACCGCCATATTTGAATGAGTTTGCTGTTATTACGTTAATAAAAACAACGTCACTGGATAAAACGAAGAAATCAAATACTTCGTAAAATTGATGCAGAATAGCAGGTAACATTTTGCTATCATTTTGTTTTTCAAATAATTTTCAGTTTTTAGGGCGCAAATTCAATTATGCCGCCTCTCAGACATATTTTTAAATGCTAACTTTGCTTGTCGTCTGCTTTAGTTTCCTATCTTATATTCGTTACGAGTGTGGACCCGAATATCTGACATGATGTGGATACCTAGCTGTAATTATTTTAAAACAGTTGAGGTTATTATTATGAAAGTTATTTCCAAGAAGTAATAACTATTTAATACAACTTGAAACGTAACTTAAGAATTACACATGCCACTCAAAAGTATCGTGAGGATTATCCTAACCCTAAAGCTGCTTATGATTAAACGAGTCGGTATGAATAAACTGGGATGACTACGGGTGACGGTTTCAAGTTTGTAATATAGTACAGCAGGAATGTTGACTATGTTGTAAGTTGTCCAATGGTTACTTATTTTCGTGGGAATATGAAATGAGAAAAAGCAGACGACACTTCAATAAGTAGGTTAATAGTTTTGTAGGAGGAACTGAGTATTTTCCAAGGAATGATATTTCCTAACTTGTACTTTTCAAAACGTATCATTTTTTGTTACATAAAATGATAGGGAATTAATCTTAAATTGAAATATTAAAAAAAAAAAAATTAAAATCCCACAATTTTGTAGTTTACGTTGTAAAATGTAATTTGCAAAAAATGTTTTTTTTTAAATTTAGGCATAGTTATTTTTTCTTTTTTTTTTTTAAATATTCGTAATTCCATAAATTACGCTGTTACAAATATTAACTAATGTTGTTTAATTAGCAAAAGACAATCACGAATACTGTCACTATAATTAACCATACATACATTGGTTAACTAAACAATAGTATTAATATAGTCAAGTAATGTGAAGAAAACTTATATGTAACACTTTCTGAATAAAATGAGGCACTACGAGAAAGAAATTAATCGATAGCATTTAATTAAATTAAGTGGTTGTAATATTCTACACAAGCATGGAATACTGTTGCCATATTTGGCCTACTGCGCGCGCTGTTCATCGCGAGGTTCTCGAGGAAATCCAAAGACTGATATGCAATGTGATCGATCCTAATTTGGGGTCTTGACTCCAGTCACTTTCTCACCGACGAAATGTGGCTCCTCTCTGTCTTTTCTATAAATATTTTCATGGCATCTGCTCTGACGAGCTATTTTCACTGGTGCCGCGACTGCATGAATTTAAGCGTGCTACTAGGTTGGCATTTCGGACCCATTTTTTACTGTCGAAACAGTTAAATGTAGCCGTCTCTTCTAGTCCAACAACTTCTCCCGCACTTCGCGACAGTGGAACTCCTTTCGTCTTACTTGCTTCCCTGATAACTATAATCTTCAAAAATTTAAATGTAACGTCAATCGACATCTGGTGTCTTGATACCCGTTCTTCTTTTTATCCTTTCCTCACCCCCCCATACCCAGTTTTTTTCCTTTACTTACAATATCTGTAGCCCCTTGCATACTAACCATACTAACGGCACTCCCCCTTGCCGTGAAACGTTATATATATATATATATATATATATATAGTGTGTCCCAAAAATTGTCATCATTTTAGAAGCGATTATCTTGAAAACTACTAAGTCTAACTCAATGAAATTAAACAGTTTAGGTGTTGACCATCATAAGTTTATTATGGGACCGATTTCATAAGTGTTTAATATCTGCACCGCCTGTGACACGGCACACGTCAAGTCGGTTGTTAAGCTCTTGCCAAACACGCTGTAGCATGTCTCCGGTAACATTATCCAGTACGGAAGTGATTTGAGTCCATCAATTCTCGCAGGAAGAGTGGCGATATAGACCAGTCCCTTCACGTATCCCCATAAAAAGAAATCACACCGGGACAAGTCCGATGAACCCAGCGGCAATTTCATGATAAGAACATACTGTCCTCTTCCATTAAATATAAAATCTTGATTTGTTTCTATACATTCTGTGAAAATTTGAGGTTATTTCAACAAGAATTGCCAAAACTATTGGCCTGTGAAATGATATCAAATTTTGAAATGTCAAATTATCTTGTATAATAAAAAAAAAAAATCATAAAAATGTCGGTGATTTTTTTTTTTTTTTATACAGCCTCTTTGAAACCTTTCCAAAATGATATGTAATGTATCTCGTCTGAAAGTAGACAGTTTCTAGATTTCAGAATTACTTCAAATTTGTTTTAACTGCAAGTATTCAACAAGTTATGATCATTTGAGTTTAATCAGTACTCTCACATTTTTAATCATTTATTATTAAAATAATCAGTTTTGGATAAATGCTTTTTTTCTTTTTTGCTATGAAAGTCCGTGGATTTTTGTTGAAATTAATGATATCAGTGCCACGTTTAACTTGAAACTTTTTAAAAAATGACCAATATCAAATTAATTTTGGAGTCCTACAGTACCAACATTAAGCCATGTTTTTGCTATATTTTGCCTATTTTTGTATCTGACCCTCCCCTCCATGCCTTAGACATTTTTTTTTCTTTTTTAGTGTAAGTTCCCACATATTAAATCAACTTAAATCTGTTCCAAGGAAAACATTTAAAACTTACTCAGTTCCTTTGATACGTTAAATTGGACATTACCAGCATTTGGCACCATATTCCAGGCACCAAATATCAATTTTCGACATAATTTTCCTTGTATTTCAGAAAATACTGATTTTTACCTGTCTTAGGACGCTGAATCCGTTGAAAATCACCCACAAAGAAGTCGAAACGGATTAAATGCAAAATTTACTCTTCACTGCAAGCGAGGGTTTCTAGAATTAAATCCCCCTTTTTTATTGGAAATGTGAAAGTTTTGTATTAATCTTCATTTTAATTAAAGTAATATTAACAGTTTCATAATTGAGGTGAAATAATTTCAGTAGCTCAAGTAACACAAATGTCTGCTTGGGTATATTGTGTGAGTCAAATGTGTTAAGATAAAGCGTTTACTATAATTCTCATTGGTAGCAATGCTCGAATTAATTAAAAAAAAAAAAAATACTGAAAAGTAGAGCCCATTTAGATACATTCCTTTAGTAGAAATTATTCAAAGTTATTAATGCACATGTCTAATACTATTTTTGGTGTTTGTTTTTTTTTAGTTTTATTCAATTTTATTTTATTTTTTAACAAAATGTGTACGTCTGGTGTGTGTATTGTGAATGTTTAAAATGGGTTCTTATATTTTCAGCAAATGGACAGTACCTCAAAACCTGATTTCTTTCCTTCCCTTTCTCTTAGATTTAAAGGGTAATTATTCTCACACGTACTCGAACAATAATGTGCCACAAGGCCGATTTTAGAGGGGGAATTTCACGGGCATAGGAGCAAGAATTGCACAAGCCTTCTTTGCACTTCCTCTTTGATGACTCAGGTCGTCAGAAGTAATTTTTTTTATTTTTTTGTTCACATCTTAAACATACACGGACGTTGTAACAAGCAACCGGATCAGCGTGACCCTTAGCCAGTAAGATATAAAATGGGATTTGCAAATCAATTATACTAACTTGATACCTCGCACCAACACTATCGGCGTGAGAATTCGAAAATATTTTTATGTCGTGTTAGGTAGTTTTTCCCGACAGAATCTATTTTGCTCATTTATAAATCTAACGTTCGTCCGTGCATCGAATATTGCTGTCAAATTTGACGTGGTGCTTCTGCTATATATCTAGAAATTCTTGATAAAATCCAAAGGATATGCAACGTTTTGGTCCTGGCCTGTCATCTAGGCTTCACTTTCTCACCGCCGTAACGTAACTTCCTTCTGCCTTTTCTATTACAATTTTCATGGTAATTGTTCCGATGAGCTTTCCTCTTTGGTACCTCAACTTCACAAATTTAAGCGCAGTACTAGATTGGCTGCAAGGTCTCACCATTTAATTCTTGAAATCTATAACTGTAATCGTAAGTTCTGTGTTAATAGTTTCTTATTCAGCACTTGTGGAACACATTTTCAGCCTCCTGCTTTCCTGTCAAATAAGATCTTCAAAAAATAAATGCAATGTCATTCGTCATTTTCTGTCTCCTTGAACCCTGTTCATTTATTTTCCTCCGTTTCTTTCACTATCATCTTAGTTTCTGTTATAGCCTTGCTTGGGGTGAAATGATTAAAAAAAAGTATAATTCAATAATTAGGTTATATTTCTTGCATGTATTGACGAAAACCTTTATCCATTACTGACCCAGATATGTCTAAAAAGCCCCATAAAACAATCTTAAGAAAGAAAAAAGAAATAAGGAGCCGCTCGGTCTAACTCTAATCTCGAAAAGAGCTTTAATTACTTAAAACAAATTTGATTTATCAAACCTTCGCAAATTTTCCAATTTCTAAAGACGTGTCAAATTCCCTTTATTGCCATGAACTGGGAAGTAAAATAAAATTCTGTTTTTTTTTTTATTTTATTCATATCACATGGGCTTCCGAAATTCGTTTATAACTTTGTTGCTGATGTTTTTATTCTTATTCAGCAAATTCTTCGACGCTCATAAAACCTACGATAACTTAAATTCTTCGTGTCATATAGTGCCGGGTTTACATATAGGCCAAGTGGCCTCGACCCAGGACTTCATTGTTCTGGGGGTCCCTCTACTAACGTTAAAACGAATACATTGTATGGATATTATTATTGTTACAAATAATAATAATAATAATAATGACAATTATAAATAAAATAATAATATTTAAACCTTATTTAAAATAAATTAAATAAAAATAATAAAATTACTCCCAGCATGCAACAAAAACTCTTCCTGCCGGAAATATGGATTATAATATTGCTTATATTCGCTCTCTTCACCCAAGAACTGTCGGGATGACCACGGGTGTGTAACTTCCCCCAGTGATAGGACGTGTGATATTACGGAGTAACTTCTCCCTTTAATAACATGAACGTTATGACAATTGTAATGTAAAATGCACACACAAATACATAAATAAAATTGTATGAAATTCCCATGCAATTTGTCATGCCTTCTCTCTATTGTGTACATTTATTTTTATGTTTTTATCTTCGTAAAAACAAGCCTAAAATTCTACTACCACCATTCCTATGGTGTGAGTGAATATCCCACTACATACATAAATGAATGTCAAGCATCAAATCGCATGTGTGTATAAAATAGTGACAAAAGTGTTTTTGATATTTAACATTGCATTCTTACGTAAATCATTTTAAGATGTAAAATGTAAAATATTGCATTTAATTAGGTGCGATAAAAATTGGGCATACATGAGACAATGCCCCCAAAACAAAAGGATGTTTCTATGTAAAAGTTATTTTTAATCCTTTTTAGAAAATTCGGAATTTTGGTCGATTTGGATGTTTTTCTGGCGTGTACGTGGCGCCATAAATTTGTAGGGAAAATTTGTGCGTCTTTTTTGCTGTGTAAAAACATTGATTTTGTAAATAAATGACATTTTTGAAACATTTATTTTTTATTTTAAGAAAATCTTGGTAAAAATATTTTTGGCATTTTTTACCCACCACCCACTTAATTGTATGAAATTTCGAGAAATACTTTTCTGTAGCGCTTAACGTTTATATTACTTATAAGGTACCTCCACGAGATCGCTAAAAAAAGAGCATAGCATGAAAAATACGCCAAACTTGATGAAAACAAAATTTTATCATCTAAATGTTTGTTATTATTAAGAGGAAAGATCAAAGTATTTTGGGGGTGTTTTTTTTACAGTTTTTAATCGTTCCTAGCACGTCCGAAATTTTCGTTAAAAATCTTTTCTTTTTTTGAGTCAGCAAAATTGACCATTTTTTTCCATTTTATAAAAAAACTGGAAATCTCACTTTGAAATTCTTTTGAATATCATCATTTTTTTCAAAACTTATTTTAAAGAAAATCAGAAATTATGTTTATTCAAAATATTTTGAACCAAGCCTAACTTAGCTTCTGCCCCGAAAAGCTGTAATTTGAAAATAAAACAAAGCAGGTCATAAACTTTCGCGTCACTTGACAGGTGATGAATGACATATTGACGAATTCCGTGAGGATAAATTGTTCTACAGAAGGAGAAAAGTGAAATAATTTACATTTAAGTGAACAAATTATTTACCTCGTTATTTTTAAGGAAAATTTTCAGCGACCTAATCTTTTTTTTTTGTACTTAGCTTTCACCTTGACGTTTACGATGCTTTATGGAAAATATATTCTAAAGAAATTAAAATAAGACTGTAAAGAGTGACATTAAATTTCACATTTCATAAGAAAGGTATCTAATTAATTTACCTTTCTTATCAAATTTTATCAGAAGTGTACATAAAATACTATAATTTTATGTAAATTTATTACATTTTACTGTGTTATTTCTATTCCCATTCATTTTATTAATTTTGATATTTCATCTATGGAAAATGTCATAACTGAGATTAATATAAAAATAATAAGATCATATAAATTTCATAAGATGATACTGATACTTGTAGGTACCCTTCTCAGTTGAAATTGAAAAAATCAAATTAACTTCTCTATACGTGTTTCGCAAAAGTAAAGGCCTTAACAGCGGAGAACAATGCTTAACTCAAATAAAGCAACTTAATTGTATTCTGGTTGGTCTTCCGTATGTTATAATTACATTTCTTAATTACTGCGGATCTTCTGATTAGTCAAAATGATACAATTTCCAACGCGCTAAAAAAAGATCTATCTCATAAGGAGACCTGGGAAACCTGATGCGGCTTTTAACTAATTTTATAATATTTTAAAAAATTAAATGTAAAAATCTATAATAATTAAGAAATAACAAATAATTGTATTAAAAATTCATTTTCCATCGAAAATTTTTTTTGCTTTCAGAAAATATTGTCCATATTCATAAAAACAGCTAAAAGCAAATAAAAGCATTTGAAATTAAATAATATCATTGTTTTATTGAGTTTTGTATGTTACAATTCAGAGCTGATTTTCAGGTAGGGCGAGTCCAATTAAAAACAAAAAAAAAAACAACAAAAAAAAAAAACATGATTTGCATTCCTCAAAGCCTTGTGCGTTTAACTATCGTAATCATTAAACTAGACTCGATCGAATTTCTTGCGTTTTCATAAAATTAGTTGTGGGGTAATAAATATAAACATCCGACAATTATTTATATTTTTGCAAGATTTTCCAAATTAATGTGTCATACCAAAAAACCGTGCTAAAAATTGTTTATTTACAAGTTCCAATGACACAAAGAGAAACAAGGTTTTTTTTTTTTTTTTTTTTTTAATCAAAATTTAGAATGTTCTAAAAAGAAGTAAAAATTTTAAAAAATAATTAAAAAATACTTTGGTCTTTCCTCTTAATAATAACAAACATTTAGACGGTAAAATTTTGTTTTCGGCAAGGTTGGAGTCTTTTTCCTCAAGCCATGCTCTTTTTTTAGCGATTTCGCGGAGGTACCTACTTATAAGGACAAGTCTTCGGAGGTTTTAAATCATAGATTTTTTCGGCCAAATAGGACTTCCAATTACAGAAAATCTGCTCAGAATCCTAAAATAAAAAATAAAGTAAAACTAAGACATTATTTAATTAGAAAATCTTTTAATTGCTTTTTAATTGATTTTATGAATGAAATATCTGATGGTCACTGTTGTCTTACGAAAAAAATTCCAATGAATGAAATTTTACAAGAATTGTTTTAATTTTTGATAAACGTACCGATTTTTGTAAATACGGGCGTCCATATACGACATTATCAGAAATAGGAGCAATAACTGTAGTAAATTTAAAATTTATTGGTAATTTCCTACCAAGCATATTCTTCAACAAGGATCTAGTAAGACTATAAAGCCAAAGTAACAGAAATTCAATAAAATATTAGAATGGTTTAAATATTTTAAATTTTTAAGATGACTGGGGAGTTAATAAATATAAAAAAGCATTTTACGTTGCATTCGTTGTGTAATTTTATTACAGTTACCCCCCCCCCTTACATATATTTCTCAAATATCAAGCTGTCGATAAATGTAGCAACACTTCATAAAAACAACTACCTCTGTGTTAAAAAATGCTTTTCTGCAATATTTTAAACTAAAAGTAATATTTTGTTTCCATTCAGATTAAACTTTAAATCAAACATTTTTCTCAAATAAGGGTTCAGAAAAGTATATTTTATTTTTGAAAGATTTTGTAAGAGAATTATGTTGTGTTGACAGATTTGTAAATATGGATGATTTCACTTATTTTATTGATAATCAAAAAAAAAAAAAAATTCTAATCAACTTAAATTCGGTTTGAAATACAGTAACGTATTTTGCTTATTAGAAATATTAAACTTAATCTATTAACTTTGAATTAAAACTAAAATAAAAGCTTCAAGAAATATTTTTCAATTTTAAAATAGAGCCATGAAACATGACTATTTTGTCAAAATTATTATAATTGTTATTAAATACATTTCTTATTTGGGTGTCACATTTGAGAAGTCAACATGGATTAATGCTGTAATTTCAACATCGTTCTATTTGTCGCCCTAGATTCATGTACTTTTAACTTTCATTATGTTTCTTGTGAGCAGGTGCTGAGCTCATCAAATGTTCCTTTTCACGGGCCTCCTCGTCACTCTAATACAGCCCTATTTTCAATTTTAAAGGGTAATTAATCGGCAAAATGTTGAATTTTCTTTAATTTTTGTGACACATTTAACAGAATTGCATATATTTTTTACGCACTCTTCATTTTGAAAAATCAGAAAAAAATGTATGGATTGATTTTACATTTATACTTAGTCTCTTTTTCCCCCCTTATAGAATTTTAAACTTACATATTGGATGTATTTTAGGTGTGTGCGTGTTTATATATAAAAGAAGCATACAAAAAATTGGATTTTTACTTCGAACCGTTTATTTTTCCTTTTTATATAAACTATAATGAAAATAATTTCTCAATGTCTCTTGGATGTGTCCGTTTTCGTTTTGGTCCAGGAGTTAGGGTATAAGCATCGTTTTAATGGCCGCACTCAAGTCAGCCTTTTGCAGCGTTGGAACGACTAAAGAAAAGTTAGTACTTCATTGTTGGAGTGTTTAAGCATGTTTATGGTATGTCCGTTTTCTTTTTCTTGATCTGGAAGTTAGGAAAAGTAAGGATAAACATCGTTATAATGGTCACACTCAAGTCAGTCTTGCGCAGAGTTGGAACGACCAAAGAAAAGTTTATCATTGGATGTTTAATTATGGTTATAAGATTTGAACTAAAGTCAGACTTGTGCTGAGTTGGAACAACCGAAGAAAATGTTTATTTACTTCATAGGTAGAGATTTTGGGAGACACGGGCGAACATCATATGTTGGAAAGTGGAAAAAGAGTTCAGTCGTCAGTGGACTAAGGAAACCAACGTTTCCCAGCCAGAATGTAATTAACATGTGGTGTTACATCTTGGAGCAAGAGGGAGAAAGAGAGTGTGGAAGGAAAATGTTTATATTTTTAGAGACTTCAGCAGTGCCCCCTAACGGCTTAGTGGGCTAATGAAATTTCAGGTTATTTTACTATTAGTATCATGGGGAAAAAGTATTTTTCTTTTTTTATTATTCCTTATTATTTTCTTTCATTTTCTCACATCTATGTTTTTTAGAACGATTTATCTTTTATTTTTATAACTATAATATCTTTTATTTTTCCAGGGTTTCTCTTTTCAGTAATTAACCGCATTTAAATATTTTATATCTTTGTTAGTAGGATTTATGGCAAACAGCATTTGCTAACTATGATGCTATTAAAGTTGCCAGCATCTAGTTATGCTAATTCTTAAATAATTTTTCTAGGCCAGGAATTTAAGAAAAAATGATGTTGTGACTATGTGGAAGAGATTCTTTGCCTGGAACAAAAAGTCATATATATTTGCAAGACAATATGCATATATCACTCGCACATATTAATTTAATTTTTTAGATAAATTATTATCCAGCTACACGCGGGATGGTAAGTAGTTCGTTTAAAGTGACCACCGTCCCGCGTCCGTATCGCTACAGACATATATATTTTTACGTCCCTCGGAATTTGCCTTTTGCCCTCTACAGACAGAAGGTTGACCTTGATCTTTCCCATCTTCGTAAAATGGAGAGGTGTAACTCGAGGGAACTAATTTCCTGGAACTAGACTTTTCTCCCTGACAAAATACCAAGAAACAATATTTTCAAAACATTTTGTACCACTGGTTTGGCGTAAGTCAAGGATGTGTCTTCCAGGGCATAATCAACCTTTACAGCGAGGCGATACTGAGAGAACCAGTATTAATTAGTGGCAGCCAAATAAAATATGCAGACCCAGTGTTGATAGCAGAAAAGAAAGTATAGAAGAACTCCCACAGAAGGTTGTAAAGGAAAGCGTGAAGAAAGGACTAATTATCAATTGTAGAAAGATAGAATGTATGATTGTCAGCAAGTGGAACAACTCAAGAGGCGAATTAGGAATTGGAGACGCCATAATCAAGCAAGTACGAAAACTTAAATATCTGGGAAGTGTTTTAGCAGTGGACGCCGAATGCGACACCGAAATTACATAGGAATAGCGAAAGATGCCTTCCAAAAGCTAAGTATTAACACATAAGAAAAATTCGTTAGTAACAAAGAAGAGTACTGAACTGTTAAGTAATATCGGTTCTCGGAATACTGAACAATCTCTACACAGATGAAAAGATTGTTCAGGCAACAGAAATATGATTCTACAGAAGGATGCTGAGAATACCATGGACTGAACTATGGGAGTAACGGCAAAGTTTTAAGGGAAATAGAAACAAAAAGAACTTTTATACTTAGAATTAGAAAGAATTTCTAGGGACATATAATGAGGAAAGAGGAATGGAAGAATTTGACTCTCACGAGACGGCATTGTAGGCAAAAGAGACCGAGAAAAGCAGCAACTTAATGAGTTTGTGTAAATGGTTGGCAGAAGAGGAATTAAGAGCGAAAACAAAAAGACAAGCCTTAGTAAGAGTTACAAAGGAGATGAAGTTGTGGAGAGCCATTATCGTCTCATATTTTTACAGTTGAAATCGCTAGATGCAACCGTAAGGTCTGTGCTAACACTTTCTTTGCGGAACTCTCTTCCGACTTCTTCCATTCCTGTCAACTTTGATCTTCAAAAATTTCAATTCACTGTCAATCGTTATCTTCTGTCTTCTTAATTATTCTCTGTCCATAATAGTGTTTTTCCTCATATTCTCTCACGATCGGTAATCCTTTGTGTTATAATGCTCGTATAACGTCGTAATTCTGATTAATAGTTTTACAAGGAAAACACCGGAACAAAAGAATAGTGAAGAAACTGTTTAATCACATCGATTAATAATAAAATAATAGCGAATACTGTAGTTAGTGCGGCAATGCGTTCGAACCACTTTGCGACAACTGATCCTATGAATTTACATTCCTCTTATAGTAGATTGAAGAATCTTTGAAAAATATATGTATATATGTGTGGGGGGGTGTTATAATTTGCCTAGCATTACACACTAGCATATAACTGTAACGCTGGAACAAAATATTAGTGAAAAAACTGTTTAATCACATTACTTGATAATAAAATAATAGCGAATACTGTAGTTATTGCAGCAATTCGTACGACCCACTCTACGACTCCCGGGTCCTATAAGCTGACGTTCCTTTCATACTGAATGGAAGAATGTATGTTCAAAAATTTAGTGATGGTATGTCGTCTTTCTAGACAGTACCAACCCCTCGTTTTAAGATACGCATTCTCTTTTGAATACGTATTTTCTTCTTTTCGGCTTCACTTACAAAACTTCACTTGGATTTCCTTTCATTTCAAACTTCTATAGGTAAATCTCTTTATTGGGTTTTTATTTCCTTACCATATATTAAGTGCCTTTTATGTCACCAATTTCGACCTTGTTCCATATGCATCATCCTGCCAGTGTTATTTACTATTTTACCATCTTCACAACTTTCCTTTCCTGCCTTGTAAATCCTGAAGAACACCTTATCTTCAGCTTAGACAGATTTTATGGTTAATTTCCATGTCAACTTTTTTTTTATTTTTCTTCTAGGTAGTAATTTGTCAAACACTGATTTAAAATTCCTGACGAACATTACTTCCGCTGGTAACATCCTCTATGAAGTATTAGGGTCAGATGTCAACCATAATAATTCTTAAGTGTTAGACCATTACTTCTTCTGTTTCATCCCCGTTTGATTTCTTTAACGCTCTTTTAACGTAACAAAACGTTCCGCCTGACCATTTGATCTAGGGTGGTATGGCGACAATTTTATATGTTTAACTGCATAGTATTTTCTTCTTTTAAATGGAAGTCACTCGAAGTAACTTACGGGCCATTATCAGACACTATAGTATCTGGAACTCCAAATCTCAAAAACAGTTCATAAAGAAAATTTACAGTTCCAATGGAATTAGGTTTTCTATACTTAAATATTTTCCGGCCATTTTGAAAAATTGTCGACGACAATTAAGTAATAGGTGACATTCAAAGGTCCCGCGTAATCAACATGCAACCTAGACTAATGTTCATCAGTATTAGGTCAAGGTTGATAATTTACAGGTGGTAATTTTGCCGCTAGAAACCTCTGCATGACTTTACCAAATTTTAAATATCCTAGTCCGTTTTAGGCCAATATATATATAACTTCTCATGAAGGATTTAATTCTTGACATCCAGGAGAATGTTCATAATGAAACTACATTAAAATTCCTTCTTGCAAGGAAGCAGGAATTACTACTCTTCCAGCGTAAATCAGTACTACATCACAGATGGAAAAAAAACTTATTTTCAGTAACACCTAGTTTTATTATTTATTTATTTACTTATTTATTTCCATCTCACCTTTATATTATTCATCATTTTTAGAATTTAGTCATTCTTCTTGCATTGTATTTTAATTTTGTCCAAAGTCACGAGTAGTCCCCTTATTGTACTGCACAAAACACTTTATCTCATAAGAAATTAAAGTAATCACCGTCTACTCAAAAAGTTTCATAATTTTTTTTGGAAATCTGGAAAAACCATGTACATGTTCCAATTTCTTTGATGGTAAATATTCCATCTTATAATCATAGTTTAATGAAGTTGTTCCCAAGTTGAAACTCGTTGGCAGTACGTGATGGAATACCATTTTAGAACCAAAAAAGTGAATTGTAATTGGCAGTGATCTGATATTACTGCAAAAATAATAGCTAGCACTTCTTTTTCGATTTGACTATGCTTTATTTCAGTCGCTATTAGCGTACTAGATGCATGGGCAACTGCTTTTATTTTACAATCTTTGAATTTATGACAACTGCTCCAGTGCCATAATCGCTAGCATTTGATACTACAATTATTTCTAAATCAGAATTGAAATGTGTTAACGATAATTCAGATGTTAGCATGTGTTTTGTATCGTCAAAAGATTTTTGACATTCGTCGGACCAACTCGACGACGCACCTTTTTCAATAACTTATTTAAAGGCGCTCTCATTTTATGCATATTTGGTACATAAAGATTGTAATAGTTTGCAAACCATAAAATGATTGTAAATGCAATGCTTACTGGGGCAGACATATTATTGATAATAATTCTCCTTGATGGGCATGGTTTACGCCCATTTGCATCAATTACACTGGTCAAAAAAAAAAAAAAAAAAAAATTAAATGGTGTCGAGAAACATCTTTTGTAGCTAAGTTGAGGACATTAAATCTGAACTTACTTTTTCTTGGTTAGCTATTATTTTTGCTGTACAGAAATGCCACATCCTTGGGGAAAAAAAGCAATTTTTCATTTGTTTTCTGATTATATGATATTGACCGATGGCAATATTTCTCAAAATAAAATCTTAAAATTCGTATTTAAACCAACAAATATTGGTCTGTTTATTGAGAAATACTATTTATGCAACAACCAGACCCTAAGTCTTTAAAAATAACACGTTTGAATATCCCAAGACTAACAAGTATTTTCTTCAAATCATTTAATAAACTAACAGTAAAAATAAAACCTTCGTGAACATAAAAACTATGGTAAAAATATTTCTCTTTCTTGATTGGCAACTTCATTGTTATTTAAGTCCTTTTAATACTCCAGTAGTACCATGTACAATGGAATAGCTGCATTCAATTGGGATGTCTTTAGTTAGTTTCTTTCCAACTGTGAAAACAAAATGCTTTCAGTGTTCTTGGTTTCCTTCCGTAGTGAAGGGATAAATGTGATGGGGTAAAATTATGAATACCAATCAGATTTTAGGGTCTGATTTTCTTGATGTTACCTTAATTATCAGGTTTACTAAAGTGTATTATAAAGTTTATCTGTTAATTTGAATTTTGGTCATAAAATGGAAAAATTCGGTACTTCTATTTACAAATTTTTGACCCCAAAACACTTTTTTCTAATAAAAATAGTTTATTTCAGGTGGCTGACAGAAATTGCTCGGTCTACCTGAAAATTGATGGTTTCCTATGATATTCATTAAATAAATTTTATGATCAGCCAAGATCGTAAATTGATCTTTTTTCGAAAAATAAGCAACATCAGTACAAACAAAATGGTAATTTATTTTAATTATTTTTTAAAATTTGTCCTTCTTTATTTTGATTTAAAAATCCTTGTTTCTCTTTGTATCACCGAAACTAGTAAAATAACATAATTTTTAGCACGTTTTTTATGACATTAATTTGGAAAATCTTGCAAAACTATAATTGTCGGATGTTAATGAAACTTTCAGAAACTATTCACAGATGATCGAAATTATTATAAATATGTGTTTTTTCATGGCAGAAATATTATTTTTATATTCACTAGCCCCCCCCTAATTTTATTAAGTCTAGAAATTTGATCGAGTCCACTTTAGTAATTACAATAGTTAAAAGTACAAGGCTTTGAGGAATGCAAATCTTTTTTTTTTTTAACCTAAAAATCAACTCTGAATTGTAACACACAAAACTCAATAAAACAAATATATTAGTTAATTTCAAATGCTTTTATTTGCTTTTAGTTGTTTTTATGAATATGGACAATGTTTTCTGAAAGCAAATTTTTTTTTCGATGAAAAATGAATTTTTAATACAACTATTTGTTATTTTTTTTAATTATAATAGATTTTTACATTTAAGGTGTTAAAATATTATAAAATTAGTTAAAAGCCGCATCCACTTTCGTAAGTGTCCCTTTTTTAGCGCGTTGTAAATTGTATCGTTTTGACTAATCAGAAGATCCTCAGTAATTAAGAAATGTAATTTTGTGTTTATAATCGGGCTGTAATTATCAAGTACGGAAGTTCAACCAGAATACAATTAAGTTACGTTATTTGAGTTAAGCATTGTTCTCCGCTGTTAAAGCCTTTACTTTTGCGAAACACGTGTGGAGAAGTTAATTTGATTTTTTAATTTCAACTGAGAAGGGTACCTACAAGTATCAGTATTATCTTATGAAATTTAAATGATCATATTTTTATATTAATCTCAGTTATGGCATTTTTTTCCATGAATGAAATATCAAAATTAATAATAAAATGAATTGAAATACAAATAACACAATAAAACGTAATAAATTTACATAAAATTATAATATTTTATGTACATTTCTGATAAAATTTCATAAGAAAGGTACCTATAAATTCATTAGATACCTTTCTTATGAAATTTAATCTCACTCTTAGCAGTCTTATTTTAATTTCTTTATATTTTCCATAAAGCATCGTAAGCGTAAAGGTGAAAGCTAAGTACAAAAAAAAAAAGAAATTAGATCACTGAAAATTTTCCTTAAAAATAAACGAAGTAAATAATTTGTTCACTTAAGTGTAAATAATTTCACTTTTCCCCTTCTGTAGAACAAATTATCCTCATGTAAACCGTCAATATGTCATTCATCACCTGTCAAGTGACGCGAAAGTTTATGACCTGCTTTGTTTATTTTCGAATTACATCTTTTCGGGGCAGAAGCTAAGTTAAGCTTCGTTCAAAATATTTTAAATAAACATTATAATTTCTGATTTTCTTAAAATAAGTTTTGAAAAAATGATAATTGATATTTAAAAGAATTTCAAACTGAGATTTTCATTTTTTTATAAAATGGAAAAAAATGATTGCCATGCTTGATTATCTGTCAATTTTGCTGACTCAACAAAAACAAGTTTTTTAACGAAAATTTCGGACGTGCTAGGAACGATTAAAAAATGTAAAAAGAAATACCCCCCAAATACTTTGATCTTTTCTCTTAATAATAACATAAACATTTAGACGATAAAATTTTGTTTTCGTCAAGTTTGGCGTCTTTTTCATCATGCTATGCTCATTTTTTAGCGCTCTCGTGGAGGTACCTATGTAAATGTCTGATGTCTCAATATTTGCAGTGTTCTTTGTTGTTGATGTTGCTCATTCCTGCAAATTCAAAAACCAATTCGATTTATATGGCCTGAAAGGAAAAGGAGTGAAAAAGGAAAGGTTTGATATAAGGCAAGGGCGTGCACAATATTTCTCAGTGGATTTGATTTGTAAGGAAAAATACCCCCGAAAAGATGTTAAGACCTTTTTATTATCTGTCTATATTTCTGAGATGAGGTATTATGTACACTATTTACATTATTCGGACTATTGTCCTCATCTTTGTCGCCATATATATTACAATGTTTCGACCGTTCTTCAGGTGATTGGAATGCCGAACTGAACCCTTTATTTTGCTCACTGGGGTAGACTGTTCTAGTTCCACGTACCATGTTTAATGGATGTCAGTTATCAGTTATCTTCTGTTAATTCCCCTCTCCATGTTCTCTGCCTTAAACGGGTATTGAACTGACACTCCTTGGGTCCTGTCAGTGGATCTAACCAACGCCTTTATCCACTGTGCCATGTGTCCTTGAGGACATTTCTGCATTTCTGGGTATTGTAAACATTCAGCAACCATTTTTTACCAGTGCTCATATTGCAATTTTTGCTGTTATCAAATCATGTTTTTACCAGAGCTCATATTTCAATTTTTTTGTCGTTATTATCGTTTTTCTCTGGCACTCATTATCACTGGTTCACATATTGTATTCATTTCTACGCTTGGTCGACTTAGGAGATTTTTGTGGCCTAGCATATGTGCTGATTCCTTTTTATTACGTAATATATAATTACCTACTCCCACAAAATATTTTTGTTCGTAAAAATGTTATCGTCTTCTATGTGCCGTGTCTCTTAAGGTCGTAGACGATTATGGCTCTTGGCAGCTTCCAGGCCCTTGTAGCAATGTTTGCCAAACTTCCCGAATTCCGTTCCGAATTATCTATCTACCGTGAGGCATTGTATACCAGTTATTTGCGAATTTTCACTCAGGAGCTCAGGCAGAAGAGTTACGATTGTTCAGGAACGCATGGCTCAAAGGGTTAAAAAGTAAGAAAAAAAACATTTTTAACGAGTGATTAACGTTACATGAACGGGCCTGGATTTTATCTCACTCTGGCATGAGCAGGTCAATTAAACTGCAGTTAATTTACATCATAAAACGCGACACCCCCTCCCTCTTACCTTTTCATCGTCATATGTACATAAACGCTCCCAAATAACAGAAGGAATTACTTCCCAATTACATGGGGCTGTGTAACCTAGACAAATTGCTGACATGGAATTTCTCTAATCGAGGTGAAAAAAACTAAAATCTGCAAAGAAATAATTAGCCTTAATAACATTCTCAATGTACCTCATTTAGAGATATTTTCAACTAGTTTCATATTTAAAAAGAAAAATATTGTTATGAAACTTTAATGCAGTCGGGCATAATTTTCTGAGAATATGTTTTCCAAAAGCTAAGCAAAGTATTAAACAAAAAGAGTACAGAACTGTTACGTAATATCAGTTCTCCTATATGGCAGCGAATGCTGAATAATTTCATCACATGAAGATACGTGAGGCAACAGAAATGTGGATCTACAGAAGGATGCATAGAATACCGTGAACTGAACGTTTGAGCAACGACAAATTTTTAGAGAAAATGGAAACAAAAAGGATATTTATATTTAGCATTAGGAACAAACAGTTGAATTTTCTAGGGTAAATAATGAGGAAAGGGGGAACAGAAAACTTAACACTGACAGGACATATTGAGGGCAAGAGGGACATAAAAAAACAATGCATAACCTACCTAACGAGCAAATGGTTGGAAGAGCAGGGATTAGGAGAGATAGCAAAAAGAAAAAAAAACTTTACTAAAAGTGACAAAGGACAGGAAATTATGGACGACCATGATCGCCAACGTCATGAATGAACGCGGCACATAGAAGAACAGTTTAGAAGTTATGCTCCAAAAGATCTTACTTGTTCCAGTAACCTCCTTATCGCCCAAAATAAATTTAAAAAATAATGTATATGTAATCGAAATGCTATGAAGGAAGTTCAAACAAACATGGACAAAGAATTTGATTTTCTGCTTTTTGACCTTCTCACAGTTTTGATTGTGTAGAACAATTAACGGTCATTCTTGAAACACACTGAACTTTTATATTAAGTTTAGCTTTACAGAGTTGGGGGCGGGAAGGGTTCAATGGAAAATGTGGTGCTAGCTTTTCACGTGACGAACATCTCTCTTTGTCTGGAACGTCAAATTCTGATGCTTTTTGTTTATTACTAAATTTCAAAATGCAATGCTCAAAAGCCAATCTAGGTATGGGATTAGTCAAAATGGTAGTGATTAATGAAATCTCTGATTTCAATGGAAGAGAAATTGGTAGAAAGGGGGGGCATCATAAGGACTTTTGACTTGATGCGGTTAAGATTGTACGTGGGGAGTCTTTCACAAAATAGTAGTTTGTGGGAAAATCCGAGTGAAACTTTTTCCGTACCTTAGAACCGCCCTGGATAAGACGATAAACTACATCCAAGAACAAGGCCTTTGATCAGGATGTTTTGAGGAGCGTGGAACCACCTCTTAATTGCTGGTGTTCCCAGGTTCATCCTGAACGTGGGTGGTAGCACCTTTTAGGGCCCCAGTTATGGGCAAATAGTTAACCCCTAAACTGGTGTCAAAACACTATGAAAGTGTAAAAATAGGTTTTAATACCAGCAATAAATTTTTGTAAAAAATTATTACCAGCAATTAATTTTTGAAGAAAAAAAATATTACCAGAAATACATTTTTGAAGAAAAAAATGTTACCAGCAATATTTTTTGAAAGAAAAAAATATTACTATTACTTAATTAATATTAAAAATATTAATATTACTTAATAAATATTTTTTGGAGAAAAATATATTAGCAGCAATACATTTTTGAAAAATATATTAGCAGCAATAAAAATCTTGTCGACATGAAATAACCCATTGAGGGTAAAATGACGTAAAACAAATCAAACCAAACCGTACCTTTCAAACACGGAGGAAATGAGATTGATTTAACTCTGAAAGTAGCAAGGTGTATCTTAGCTGTAAAGGTCTGAATTGGTGAAACTAAAGAATGGAGCTCATCTGAACATTAGTCATGGAAATAGTAACAGAGTAGTGATAGGCTTATAACGTAGACGTCAAAAACACGGAGCTTCATTGTGAGGGGAAAGTTCATCGTGCCCAGAAGATACTCAGGACGGTGTTGATTAAATGAGCTTGTTTTTCGTTTAGGTATTAAATATATGAGGCCAGTTACTTCCCCTTTTAGTCACTCGAACTCGGAGAGAGGAAAGATCACAAGCAAAGTTACGATCATCTTAAGATAAATAAAAATGGGTAATCTCCTTACTGGAAAAGCAAACGAGTAATTTATAAGTAACAACTTGTAAATGGTAATATTAGCCATTTCCTTATAGGGAAATCTCCACTGAGCAAGCAGTCAGTGCTACTTTTAGCTGAAATTTATAAAACCTTTCTATTAAAACCTTTTTTTTTTCAGGAAAACGGGTTTTTCAAATCCACTATTATTGCTCTTTCCAGTATTGATGGGGGATTCTTTCCTAAACTTTTGTTCGGAGTGGTGTGGAATGTCAACTTGATTAATTTCTCTTCGATTTTCATGTTATCCATTTTAGTTGCTGATGTTGAAAGTCCACAAGTGATGTGGTTTCTGTTATTTGGTACAGTTCTTTGTGATTTCACAGCGACAGTCCATAAGATTCGAAGAAGGATGGTCCCCTCTAAGACCTACATGCTTCATTCACTAGAAGCCAATTTTAACCATCGATCTGAGAAAGCGATTGTATAAAGCTGACAGTTATTTCTGAATGAGTTTGACGCCATACATGGAATCTATAGGAAAGCCTAGAACAGACCAGGTTATTTAAGAACATGATTCGACGTACAAAGAAAGCACAGCATTTGTCAGCGAAATAATCGACAGAAAATTGAACCTAAAAGTCTGGAATTAGTGTCGTTTATTCTGGTTAATAGCCAAAATATTAAGAAATTAGGTTTTTATTGTTTACAGGAGGGTTGAGTTAAATTTAGTCTTCAGCACAGATTGCTTGAATACTGGAAATGTTTCCAGCATCCTTGATTTAACAAATGAAAAAGATTTTTTGAAAAAAATTAATGCCGACAAGAGAGATTCTATTCAAGTATATGTTCTACGAATATGAATAAAATTTTAAAATAATTTAACGTTTATGAAATATTATTTTAAGAGATTATATATAAATATTAACGTTACCCAAAGTGAGAAAATTAATTAAATAATTTCGGTTGTTTAAGTTTCACAGCTGTCTCCAATTTTTATCAAACATCTTTTGGGGTGCTAAACTTCAACTGCAATCGTCATGATGACGGATCATAAAAATATGATTTGTTTTTAGTGATTCCATGTAATCCTTCATTTGTTGATGAGTAGTCGTTCTTTTTGGCTGTTCATTAAATACTTTCAGTACAGTCTTATCAGCTAATGTTGGGTGCTTGACAAAGTGATGTAAAAATTTTCCCTCAATATTTTTTGGGCACTCTTCCATCTTTGATTTACTCTCTGTTTTTCTTCTGTTTATTCAACCCAAATAATGTAAAGTTACTTATCGCAAATATTAATTCATCCCAAGAAATTATAAATTTGAAATCAAAGTTTTGTTTTGTTTTTATTAATTTTTTGACACGCTTTTGAAATTATAAACTTTAAATCAATGTTTGTTTAGCTTGTCTTGTAACAACTTCAAATCTCAATGAAAAATTGCCAAAAAATCAGGGAGTTATTAACATTTCGTAAGTGTAGACGATATTCGATATAGTAGCCAGTTCCATCGTCAATCATTCCTGGATAGCTTCATCATATCGGGTTGCGAATGGCACCTGACTTTCAAATGATGACTTCAAAGAGATAACATGCAACTGCTGATTTGTTATATTAAGTATATATTTATTTATTCCATATATACATGTTTATATTACTTACATTATGATCATAACAACTGGTAGTCACTATAGTGATTTTATAACTAAAAAATAATCCCTTCTTGTCTACAGACAATTGGCTTTAATGGACCAGCCAGCCATCCTATTAGTCCGTTGATGTGAGGTTTGTCTGTACTTGAAATCTTTATTTACACTACTTATATTCGGACTATTGTACTTAGTTTTGTTGTTGTTATCACATTTCGGCCGTTATACCTTCCGGTCTTCATCAGTAACCTACAGGAAATTCTGAACTGAAACCTTGAATCTACGGGAATAGACTTTTCTCGTTCCACCACTGCCCATCTCTACGGATATCATCTAGTTCTTATTTTTAGTACTGATCAATTATTGCTTGTCAGTTTTCACTGAGTCGAAGTACACACTGACCGGCACAGGGATTGAACTCACAATTAATACGTTACCAAATTCACGTACAAACAGCGTCATGAGAACAGTCTAATCCCGTAGATAAAATAATGAGTTGAGTTCAGAATTCCATGTAGATTACCCAGATTGATATACACATGATAGGGGCCGGAGTGTAAAACGGTCGAAACCTTGTGATAACAAAGATAAAGATAACAGTTCGAATATAAATAGTGTAAATAATGATAACTCCTCATCCCAGAAATTGAGATAGTAATTACTTGAAATCTGTTGTTTACATATATGGAATACAATGTTCTTATTGAATTTGCCCCAATTATATGAGAGCTTTTTCGTTTTGTTTAGCTGATTTGCCTTTAGGCATAGCTTTATCTTTTCTGTTAGTGGTCTGTGATCAAAACCAGTTTGGTAGAATGCATTATGCCCTTCGTAATTTAAGGCATTATTCTTCTATTTTTTTTGTTTATGAGTACATAGTCAAGTTGTATTTTGATACTATTTAGGTGAGTAAATGTCCATAATGTGGTATGTAGTTGACAGAATGAACGATTTGGGTCGATAAGGTTTCATTTGTAGTCTTTGTGAAGAAAAAGCACCGTATAAAGTTCTATGACGATCGCCAAAGTATTTTCTCGGATAAAGGTTAGTACAGACATACACGCATATATAGATCGACTAAAACCTTACATCGAACTTTCTTTATACGATAAAATAACAAACAAGAAAACAGACAAAAGTCGATACAAAATTATAACAATGATTCTGCTAGTATAGACCGAAAACAACAAAAATTCTCAACAAGGAAGAAACTTTATCTATTTTTGTAAAGTCAACGAACACTCGCTTGACACTTTTGTGATGTCAACGAATACTCGTTCTCACTTTCGTAATGTTCGCTGTAGTAGAGACTTTGTAATCGCAGATACAACTATAGTAACGCCGTTGAACAATGCTGGTGCCAGGCGCCTTCGAATAACACTCGCACTAATAGTACTTGCTTGATAATACTCGCTCGAACAGCAATACGTATAGTGATCCTAATAGAGAAATAGTATAAAGAATAAAGTAAAGAATAGCGGCCCGTATAGTAATAGAGGATAGAGAAGAAATAGCAATCAATTAGACACACGCTATCTCCCATAGATGCGTTTCCTTTATGGTCACGTGATCTATTTAACTAAATAATGGGATCGCCTGTGTTTACTCTCTGGCGATCTGTGTTCAAACTCAAGGGTCGGCTGCGACACTTTAACATCTATCTATCTATCTAGCTAGCTCTGCTTTTGAACGGGGGGAGTATTGTAGTTGTAGTGGTTTTAAGGAAAAACTGTAAAAATCTATATAATTTGTTAATTTTTACCAAATATTTATATAGATTTTTTTTTTAAGTTTTTTCACGTCGACCCTACAAATTTATTAATCATGTCAAGAGGGGAGCTAATCTGATTCCATTTATTGGTCCCTGAAAGTCCGATGCTTTACAATCTGCTTTACTTTACACTGTGATCTCCACCTATAAATGTAATGCTGTGTTTTGGTATTTTTGGTATATAGCCGATAAATCTGTTGAACTGTAGCACTTTATGATTGCAGTTGCCAGAGGGCTATTTAATGTGACCGTCATTAGTTGCAAATTGATGGATTATCATACATATCTGGCGAGGACCCCAATACAAACACATTTCAAACATTATCAAGGTTAACCACAAGGAAGAAATGAAATCCGAGGATTATTTAATCTTTTCTTGGGCTATGCCTTGCGCATTTACAAGCAAATATGTGAAAAATGGTACTAATCATTTAAGCATTCCATACCACATCCCAAAACGGATTAAATGATAGAAGATACTATTTACATTATTCGGACTATTGTCCTCATCTTTGTCGCCATATTTATTACAACGTTTTGGCCGTTGTACGCTCCGGCCTACTTCAGGTGGTTGGAATGTCGAACTGATGCCTTTATTTCGCTCACTGGGGTAGACTGTTCTAGTCCCACGTGCCATGTTTAATGGATGTCAATTATCAGTTATCTCCTGTTAATTTCCCTCTCCAAGTTCTCCTCTGCCTTAACCGGGTATTGAACTCACACTCTTTGGGTCCTGTCAGTCTGAGTTCAATACCCGGTTAAGGCAGTGGAGAACTTTAAGAGAGAAATTAACAGGGGATAACTGATAACTGACATCCATTAAACATGGCACGTGGAACTAGAACAGTCTACCCCAATAAAGGGTTTAGTTCGACATTCCAACCACCTGAAGACGGCCGGAGCGTACAACGGCCGAAACGTTGTAATAAATATGGCGACAAAGATGAGGTCAATAGTTCGAATAATGTAAATAGTGTACATAATACCTCATCTCAGAAATATAGACAGACACTGATAGAAGACAGTGATCCTGCTTTCCCCCGCCTCCCGAGGCCAATGTATGGATGCTGAGAAGGTCTATGCCGATGACATAGGTATTTATAGTTAGGATAAGAATGATCGTGAATAAAAAGCCACTCTAGCAAGTGTTCCAAGAAAAAGGACTCAAAATAAACCTTTCTAAAATATAAACTATGATAAGGAATTAAAATGAAAGCATTGATGGCATATACCCTGAATCCATCAAAAAAACAATGAAATTAGTAAATACTAAACATTTTAAATACCTCGTTTTATTGATCACTTATAATAAATTTAGTATAGGAGATAAGGAAATTGATCATAGAATACGCTGTACTAGAGGTAGTTTCGCCCAATACCGCATATTGCTTCAAGACCAAAACATTATCCTGAAAACACAAGTAACCTACTTAAATAGCCTTGTCAGAAGTAGACTCTCATATGGGTGTCATATACGGCACTAAACCCGTTCAAAAATACCTAAATTGTCCGCTGTGTACAACCGCTTTCTTAGATCACTGGTTAACAGTTGCTTTGAGCAAGGGTGCGTGTGGATCTTAATGAAGACCATCCTTCTTTGACTATTGTAGACTGATGCTACAGAATCACAAACAAAGAACTGTACCAGATAACAGAAACCACCTCAATTGAGGACTTTCAACAGCAACAATAGCTAAAATAGATAACACGTATAATTCTAAGACACACATTACTTAATCAAGATGTTGACGTTCCGTAGTAAAAGGTTAGAAAAGAAACCCCCATCAATACTGGAAATAGTATTAACTCATAGCGGATTTGAGAAATCTATCCTCCTGAAAAACTATTTTAATAAAACGATTTTATAAATATCTGTCGATAGTAACACTGGCTGCTCTATCAATGAATGTGAAATATTTCCTTATACGGAAACGGCTAATGTCATCATTACCATGTGCTGAGTAGTCATTTCTACGCTCTTGGACGCCATAGCATGCTATCGCTTCTTGTAGTAGTTATTACCTGCTTTTGTTTCAGTATTTGTTGCCAGTTTCCGACCTTTGCACAAGTCATGATATTTTATGATCTATATCATCCTGATAAAATTTATGTTCCTAAATACATTTGATATTAATTCGCCAGGTAAACTATTAAATCAATATAATGGAAATGGTTGGGTGGGGCTTCATCTCGCTCATTTTTTTTGCTGGAACTGAGAACTAAACATTTGTAATCTATTTCTCAATCTATAACAATATTATTTAGCAGAACTGTATCACCTGTATACAATAATTACGGCCATTAATTTTCAAAATAAATAAACCTTCATCCTTTTTCTTCCGAAAAATTAGCTTTGAAGACTATTATATAAAATTCATATGCGAAAAACATCTATCGGTCTCATTCCAGAAAATAAGTAAATGAAAAAGGTGCAAAAGAAAAGCGTATATAAATTAAAAACAAAATATTTACAATAGGAAAACAGATCTAAAACTATTCATTTTTATGATGGGGAACAGGTAAAAATGAGAATAAGGAATGAGAATAAGAATCTTTTTTAATTTAGCATCCGATTTAGTCACACACGCCCACACCTTTTATTTATTGAGGTTTCATCACTCCAGTCAGTGTTATTTTTAATGTATATAATGTCTTTCAGTTACCTTCCAAGTGACTTGATACAGTTAGCGGTCGCAGCTTCTACTAAAGTTTGCAGTGTCTCCTTTTTAGAGGCGGTATCTCCTTGCCATTTCTGGAAGTCATCTTTCTTTATTCCAATGCGTTTTCGTATTTCTATGTTACATACATCCATGTTTTCTGTTCTAACATTTCCAAGGTGGTTAAATTTCTGTAGTTGCTTTATTTTGAGTTGTCCTTCTTTTGCTAATGATTATACATTGTCTACTTACAATGGATGTTTATTCCATTCGTCTCGCGTTCCCCTGCTACTATGTCTAGAAGTACATGCAGTTTTCTTTCTGCATCTGTTATCCATACGGTGTTCTCTGTATATGTTATTGAAATTCTACCCATCAATAATGAACCCGAGCATGATTACTTCTCTGTGTAGTTTAAATAAATCCGATGAGAATACGTATCCTGTCATACTCTCTTTTGTGTTTTTTTAGTAATAGCTCAATTCATTTTTTTTTGTCTAGATGCAGGCAGACAGTTTGCATCCAGTAAATGTTCTGTGATATTCTAATATCTTTCGAGAATAAAGTTTTCCTAACAGTTCAAATAAATCTTTGCGTAGTACTGTCAGATACTTTTGCGTAGCTTATAAAACATCAAAATATGTTCTTCCGCATTTGTAATGCTCCTTCTGATAGCATTTTGATAATAAAGATTGTATTTCTTGTTCCAGTGTCATTACAGAAGCCACGCTATTATAGTCCTATTTCAGGTTTAATTTTGTTACTCGATTCATCAGAATCAATAAGCAAATTATTAGAAAAACGGAAAAATTTCGTCGGAAGCAAATATAAGAGTTCTCACTTGTTATGTAATGTCAATCGTTCTATATGGCACTGAATCCTGGACAATTTCTTCATCGACGAAAAAGCAACAAGTGTCGTTCTACAGAAGAATACTGGGAATACCTTGAACAGAAGATTTGAGCGGTGAAGAAGTTATAAGGAAAATGGGAACAAAAAGTTCACTTTTGAAAAGGATCAGAAAGAGACAGTTTAAATTTCTGGCCATCTTAATGAGGAAAGGGGGCTGAAAAATATGACACCCGCAGTATATATTGAAGGCAAGATAGGAAAATGGAAACAGTGAGTAACATACCTAATGAGATTATATAAATGGATGGCGTAATATAGACATGGAAAAATAGTAAGGTGACAAACACTGCTTAGTGATACAAGTGATAGAAAGCTTTGGGTAACTATGATTGTTCAGGTCTTAAAGGGACACGATATATAAAAGGTCTTGTCATTGACACTGACGTTAATCCACAAAGCAGATGTAAGATATGATCCGAAACAAAAGTCTGTCGTTGTACACATTACCATCTTCACTACTTTCCCATATTCCAAAAGTGGGAGTTTCCTTTATTCCTAGAGATTATGGAAGGCAAGAACTTTCAACCCCTCTTCTCGTGGTATTTTCTACCAACATACTCGGTATTTGATAGATTACCATTATGACCTCTATCCATTTGGTTTTTATATCAGTTTTTCTTCTAGACAAACACGGCTAAGTATGTTCATTCTACCAATATATACGAACGTTGGTTATTTTTTCTCATGCCTATCTCATTTGTTAACCATCTGTGGTAAGAATAGATTGAACCCCAAGGATTTCGGCAGAAGTTGCTTGCTTGGCGCGCGTAAAAGGCGCTAGATTAATGATTAACCTATCAACTAAGTGTCGGAAGAAGATTAAATTATTTCTGGAAAGAAAACCTGGTTAAAACTGGCATTTTCATTTCCTCGCTCGATGTCGGGTGCAGCACGTGATTATTGTTTTCAGAAATCTAAGAGACCATTTCCTTTTTTATATTTTTTTTTCATATTCTGTTGCTTTTTATTATTAATTTTCAAATAATATCCCGTTTCTTGCTACTAACAGTCGTGAAGTGGGGGATGTGTAAGTTAAACAGCAGCCGACCTTCTTTAAGTGTTTTTCGCCTAACTAGGTTGGGAGAAAGTGTGAAGACTAGTAACAATGATCTATTTAATGTCAAGTTTTTCCATCACTATTTTAAGCAGTTGAGTTAATTTTCAGAGACGATCTATCTATATTTCTGAGATTAACTATTTACACTATTTACATCGTTCATACTGTTGTCCTCATCTTTATTGCCATATTAGTATGGCTTCGTAGGTAAAAACTCTGGTTAAAGCAATCCAAAAATTGACTTGACCTAAAGAGTTTTGAGTTCAATACCTGGCCACAGAAGAGGGAACAAAAACTTGGAGATTTGAGTTACTAAAGTAAATTAATTCATACTATGATATCAAAAAAAGGCTGGCACGTGGAATTAGAACAATCTGCCCTCGTGGATAAAATAAAGGATTCGGTTTGAAATTCCAACGTATATCACCTGAAAAGGGTCAGAGCGCAAAATGGCCGAAACGTCGTGAATATGGCAATAAAGTTAAGGACAACAGTCCGAACGGGGTAGTTTTAGACCGAGACAACTCAGAAACAGAAACTTAAATACATATTTCTTCAAATAAGGTATTTGAAAAAGCATTATGTAAAATTAGGTACCCCCACGAGATCGAAAAAAAAAAGAGCATAGCATGATGAAAAAGACACCAAACTTGACGAAAACAAAATTTTATCGTCTAAATATTTATTATTAAAAGGAAAGACCAAAGTATTTTGGAGGTATTTTTTACATTTTTTAATCGTTCCTAGCACATCCGAAATTTTCGTTAAAAACCTTGTTTTTTTTTTGAGTCAGCAAAATTGACCATTTTTTTTTCCATTTTATAAAAAAACTGGAAATCTCACTTTGAAATTCTTTTAAATATCAATTATGATTTTTTCAAAACTTATTTTAAGAAAATAAGAAATTATAATGTTTATTTAAAATATTTTGAACCAAGCTTAACTTAGCTTCTGCACCGAAAAGATTTAATTTGAAAATAAAACAAAAATATTGACGAATTCCGTGAGGATAATTTGTTCTACGGAAGGAGAAAAGTGAAATAATTTACATTTAAGTGAACAAATTATTTACCTCGTTATTATTAAGGAATACTTTCAGCGCTCTAATCTTTTTTTTTTTTTGTACTTAGCTTTCACCTTGACGTTTACAATGCTTTATGGAAAATATATTATAAAGAAATTAAAATAAGACTGTTAAGAGTGAGATTAAATTTCATATTTCATAAGAAAGGTATCTAATTAATTTATAGGTACCTTTCTTATGAAATTTTATCAGAAGTGTACATAAAATACTATAATTTTATGTACATTTATTACATTTTACTGTGTTATTTGTATTTGCATTCATTTTATTATTAATTTTGATATTTCATTTGTGGAAAAAATGCCATAACTGAGATTAATATAAAAATATGATCATATAAATTTCATAAGATGATACTGATACTTGTAGGTACTCTTCTCAGTTGAAATTGAAAAATCAAATTAACTTCTCCACATGTGTTTCGCAAAAGTAAAGGCTTTAACAGCGGAGAACAATGCTTAACTCAAATAACGCAACTTAATGTATTCTGGTTGAACTTCCGTACTTTATAATTACAGCCCGATTATAAACACAAAATTACATTTCTTAATTACTGCGGATCTTCTGATTAGTCAAAATGATACAATTTACAACGCTCTAAAAAAGGTCTATCTCATAAGGACACTTAGAAAACCCGATGCGGCTTTTAACTAATTTTATAATATTTTAACAACTTAAATGTAAAAGTCTATTATAATTAAGAAATAACAAATAATTGTATTAAATTTTTGTATTTTTCATCGAAAATTTTTTGCTTTCAGAAAATATTGTCCATATTCATAAAAAAAGCAAATAAAAGCATTTGAAATTAAATACTATCTTTGTTTTATTGAGTTTTGTATGTTACAATTCAGATAGGGGGTTCCAATTAAAAACAAAAACAAAACATGATTTGCATTCCTCAAAGGCTTGTGCTTTTAACTATTGTAATCACTAAACCCGATGCAATCGAATTTCTAGCGTTTTCATAAAATTAATTATGTGTGGGGGGAATAATAAATATAAAAAAATATGTCTGCCATGACTTTAATAAAAACATTTATCATAATTTTGATCATCTATAAATAGTTCCTGAAAGTTTCATTAACATCCGACAATTATTTTTATTTTTGCAAGATTTTCCAATTTAATGTGCGTCATACCAACAAACGTGCTAAAAATTGTCTATGTTATTTTACTAGTTCTGGTGATACAAAGAGAAGTTGACATTTAAAAATAATTTAATAAAACATACTTGTTTTTAATTATTTTTAATAAAGTAAGTTCTAATGTAATTTTTAATAAAGTAAATTGACATTATTTTATTAAAAAATAATATTCTTTACGATTTACGTCATTAAAAATAATTAAGAACAAAAACTGGTTTATATTTTACATAATACTTTTTCAAATGCCTTATTTGAAGAAAAATATTTACTAATTAAGGTTTTAATCCTTAATAAATTACTTTTATTCGTTTATTTCGTTTTTTCTGGTGCTGAATTGTCTCAGTCCTGGGATGCACCGGCGAGCAGTTGGCAATGTTGAATTGTCCCTTCTCGTTTAAGATGGCCGTCGATTTGTGTAATCTTCATGGAATTTCGAAATTAATTCTTTATTTAAGATTGTTGGTAGATTGTTCTTGTTCTGTTGTACATGTTTAAGGATATCTCGTCCTGCTTTTTAGTACGGCTCAGTTATGTCTCATTTACTTTCTATTGAGTTTAAGACTCTACTACTTGATCCAGGGATTGAACTCAGAATTACTATGTCACAAAATTCATTTAAAAAAAAAAAAAAAAAAAAAAGACTCTTTAATCCGTCGGGGCAAATGTCTCCTCACGAGGACAATCTATCTCTGTTGATTAAATAAAGAGTTCAGTTCTAAATACACAGAAGGTTATCCGGATCGACAAGCATCTGACGAAGACCGGAGAGTACAACGGCCGAAACGTGATAACAAAGATGAGGATATTAGTCCAAATGTAAATAACTCTTCATCAAATTAGTGAATGAATCAGTTTCTAATATCAAGTCAATGTAGAATTTAATCTTGGTAATCATAGATTTTAGTAGTTCGTTTTCTAAGGTTTATCAACCCTTTGTATGTTATTTAAAGCCATAATTTTATTTATTTATTTTGGGGGGAAATACTAATTCTTTAGTGATACGAGTGAATTTATACCTTTCCAAAAGGATATTTACGCGTAAGTGAATATAACGAAGCCAATGGGAATTGGAACTCGGCTCTCCGATTAACAATTTCGAGCCATTATCCATTACACCAGCCGCACATCCGATCATACAACTTACAACACCTGGTATTCCCAAGCGGTCACCCATCTAGGTACTAACAAGCTCGCGTTGCTTAACTGCGCTGATCGTACGGGAACCCGTGTTTCAATGTAATATGGCCTTAAGACATACAAACTCGCATATCCAAACTCACAGCCATGTTGGTACTGACCAGGTTTGACATTGCTTAACTAAGCTGATCGTACGGGAATCGGTGTTTCTTAAGACATGCAACTCCCACATTCAAGCTTTCAGCACCTGACATTCCCAAGCAGTCACCCATCTCGGTACTGACCTGGCTTTACGCTGCTTAACTTCGGTGATTATACGGAAACCAGTGTTTCAATGTAAGCTGGCAATCATTCTTCAAGGAAAACATGTATTTAAAGAATTTTATAACTGTTTTGTCTGATGTCGCATGGGAAATAAAATGTAACTTTGTATTTTGAATGTTGAATTCATTTTAATATTTAGATCCTGTGATTCTTTTAAATGAACGTCTTCAAATATTCAAAGCATTTTAAATATTTGCCGATGGCTTTATTTTATCTATAAATATTAAAAAAAAAAACACATTAAAGTATTTTGCTATTACTGAAGTAATTTAATAATCCTAACTGGTGTATAAAGAATTTGCGTGTATTCTGCCGTCGTCTCTGAAGTGATTGTCTAGCGAAGATAAGACTGACTTCATTGCCTTTTTAAATAAAATAACATTGATATTTATCTACGTTTCATTACTTCATTCATGTTTTTACCTGTTTAGAATTTTGCGCAAACGAAATGACTCATAATAATAGTTGGGCACATTTAAGTCTACGTAATAGAAGATACACAGCAAATATGTCAGTGTAAGTTTTCTGTGGGCAAAAACTAACCCCCAAATTCACAGCTTAATTAAAAGGCTTGGTGGGTTAGATAAAGAAAGAAAATTATTACAAATATGCATTTATTTGTTTTGGTTTTTGAAAAATTTTTTCGAATACTTTTCGACTTGCAGATGCTCTAATTAACTGGATTTCAAAAAAAAAAAATCTCGCAAATGGAAAAAGAAAAATGTTAAAGAATTAAGTAAAATTTGTGGATGAAAAACCTGTCTTTTTTTTTTTCTACCCGAAAATTGGATTATTTCAAAATGTCATGTGTCTTTCTGAATCTAAGAAGAAACAATAAACAAGACTAGTCATGAGGTTCATCTCCAAAAGTAGATATAAAAAAAATTGTAAGAACACATGTACATTTGTACGATTACTATGACAGAACATAAAGAATGAAAATACCATTTTCAGTTCTTGAAGGCGTGGGTGGCAAAGAAAGGAAGAAAACACAGTTTACATTATCACACACACACACACACTTTTGATATATAATTGTAACCCAGTGTTGTCTGGTCGGAGTTTTAGCGAATAATCTTTGTGGAAAGCGGAATGGTACATTAGTGGTAGGATGGGACGTGTCTCTAGCGGGAGTCACGTGTCGTGAAGGGATGGGAATTCTAGTAAGTAAACAGATATTTAATCATCTAGGCATAGTAACCTTGGGTACCATAAAGGGGTGCTTGGATAGTGACAAAAAATATCTTGATTTTCTCCACTCTCCTAGGCCCATATTAGAAATTAATATATCCGCGATATGCTAACACTTTAACAGAACAAGAAAAGGGACCGGAATAGCTTAAAGAAATACTAAATGAATAAATGAGTTGTTCTTGAAAAGATTTATATACAACATTAGAACATATATACTCTTAAGGTGTGTTATATTTATGGGATAAAGTGCTCAATATCAGAGATAGTGTGTGTGTAAATATAAAAGTGAACATTGAAGTCAACACCCAGAGGCGACAGGTTATTTCATGCTAGACACACACACACATATATATATATATATATATATATATATATATATATATATATATATATATATATATATATATATAGGTTTGTCTGGCTCACTAGGTGTATCTAGGTCTGCTCTACGGTTGTATTGAGCGCTTTTGTTAGTTAGTTGTTTACTCGTATCGGGTTTTTTCTTTGGGCTTCACACCTGTATCTGTGCGATTTTTTTTTTTGTCGGCAGAGGTTCATGTTTGTAGCTCTTTCTTTTTTTAAAACCTTTTTTTCCCTCGAGATTGATTTGATTATTAGCAAATCAAAAATTCGAGGGTTTTTCGAAACGAGTCTAGTTATCTATATATATATATATATATATATATATATATATATATATATATATATATAATGTGAGAGGTGTTATCCAGAATGTTATACACTGACGTGCAAAACTTTTGGCCCACTTAATTAAAATGATGATTATATTAATGACTTTTGTTACTCCAAAATCCGGAAGGATTAGCATTATGCTTTTCTCGGTAAATATTATGATCTTTAAGGACCAGAAAAGTTACTACATTTCCGTTAAAGCCTCTTAAGCATAGTGATGCTGAAAACAGGTCATGCTTATACACTGAGCCACCAGCGAAAACTTCACCTTTCTGTTCTTTTCTCAAATTAAAAATTTTTTTTTTTTTTTTTTGCAAAAAGTGACGTTTGTTATTACAGAAAGTAAAAAAAAAAAAAATAACGAATAAAAAAACGTCAAAGTATGGAGTTATTTACATTAGTTGAATATGGCATTGATTGAAACATGGTCCAAAATTTCTCATTGGGATATTTTTCGTATTCTTGGCAGTAATACCAAAGGTCTTGGAGTTTGTGTGGTTTTCTGTGGAGCACTTGTTCCTTAACTTACCATCACAATAGTTCAATTATATTGAGATCAGGGCTTCGTGTTCGCTTTGATTGGTTAGTTGATAATGTTTGACGGCATATCAATACCTCTATGGATTATGTAATACCGATATCTAAATATTGGGAATACAATTTTATGGTATCAACTAAATACACTTTAAAAGCAATTGTGTGTTTTCAACTACAGATAATGCTGAGCATTATCATTTGTATGCAATTGTATGCCTTCAAATGCAGATAGTGATAAGCATTTTGAATGCAATTGTATGCTTTCAACTGCAGATAGTGCTGAGTATTTCGCTATAAAATGTACTCTTGGTAATTCGACCATAAAATTTCTGGTCATTTTACTTTAAAAATCTATTGTTAGTAGCTTTACCACAAATATAGATTGTTGGTATTTTTAATAGGAAACGTATTGCTGGTATTTCTACTATAAAAATTTATTTTTATACTTTCGCAGTATTTTATTTTCTTTTGAGGGCTTACTATTTGTCCATAGTTTGGACCCTAACAGGTGATACTACCCCGGATCCTTGTGGACCTGGCGACAGCAGCAATTAAGAGGTGATTCAGAGGCCTTGCTGCCGGATGTAGTTTACCATCATACCCAAGAATACTTTGTGATGTAGGGCAAGTTTGATTTTTTCCCTTTTTGCAAAAAGTCAGTATTGCACACGATGTGAAAGCTGGGGTTTAATACCATAAGTACTGACACCAAAAATTGGTTCCATAGCCTGTACCTATTTTTGAGCATTTAGTTGTAAATATCGCCAGAAAAAATCTAAAGCAATACCTATTTTCCGCAGGTTTTGCTTACAAATTGACTTCAAAATTTTACTGTTTCAAGAATAAATCCGAATAAAGTTAATATCTTTTGTATTCGATAAATTGAATGGAAAATATATTAAAACCAGAATTCTAATTATGAAACACCACAAGCAAAATGCGTATTCGTTAAGTGAAAACTGTAAAAATTGTGAAAGATTACAATAAAAGGCTCATCAATGAATAACATCTTACACCATTTGTTAGGTGATAATTAATAAAAACAAAAGAATAAAAGGGTATATAACACTATAATACTTCTAGGCACAATTGATAAAGCAAAATGTTTTAAATTTGAATTGTTTATTGAAAATCGCATTAAAACTACTGCACTGTATGAAAGTAAATCATAATCTTTCTATATATAAAATTCTGTGACTTTGGTCTGTCCATCCGCCTGTCCGCCACACCCTCTAAAATAGCCATACATTGACCGATCGAAACCAAATTTTGGGAGGAAGTGCAAACAGGTAAGGGGGTACAAAGTACAACTGGTTTTACTATCGTGCATAGCTTAGTGCAAGAATCTTTTTTTATTTTTTGAGGGGAAAAATTAAAAGTTTTATTATTTAACATAAAAAAATACTCCACTATTTTAAAAACAGTTTGTAGTAATACTAGCAAATTAGTATGCATAATTTGCATAGGCAGAAGTGAACATTCTTATAAGTGGTCACTGAGAAGAACGAGCTTAGCAGCTGACTAATGCTAACTTGAACATCACAATAATGGCGTCGCCGATAGGATATCAATTGTGTCTGGAAGATCCAAAATTTGTAGATACTTGGATTCGTTGCTTCTCTGTAAATCACAAGATGTGCTTGGATTCATATCCCATACCCAATGTGGAACTTGCATTACATGAACTGGCAGGGATGTCCGTTTTTTCAAAAATAGATTTAAAAACGGCATACCACCAAATACCAATAGACGAAAACTTCAAAGAAGTAACCACGATAAATACGCCAATAGGGTTACTAAGATGGAAAAGAATGCCATATGGTATAAAAACTGCAAGCGCCATATTTCAAAGGGCCATTGAACAGGTTTTAGGAAATGTACAAAATATGGTTTGTTACCAAGACGACATATGCATAGGAGCTACAAATGAAAAGGAATTAAAAGAGAATACTGAATTAGTCTTGAATAGATTAAGAAATGCGGGAATGACGATAAATAAAAAAAAAAAATGCGTAAGCAACTCCAAAACTTTTTTTTAGGTTATTCCATTTTAAAAGAAAGTATATCACCAGACCAAGCATTGATAGAAAAAATACTAAAAGTAGCTACACCTTCAAATAAAAAAGAATTGGAGTCTTTTTGGGATTGGTAAATTTCTACAGGCGATATTTACCAAAATACACGAACTTGACGGAACCGTTTGCAAATTTAAGAAAAAAATGTAGAATTTATCTGGTCAGGCGAACAGCAGAAAGCTTTTGAAACATTAAAAGAAATAATGTCAAAGAAACCTGTAGTGAAAATTTTTGATCCAAAAAAGGACATAACACTCACTACAGATGCAAGTGAACATTCAATATCGGGAATATTATCACAAGAAGGACATCCGATAATGTATTTATCGAGAAGGTTAACGAACACTGAATTTAGTTACTCGAACAGAGAAAGAAGCATTGGCTATTGTGTGGACAATTACCAGAGCCCGACAATTTTTAATTGGGAAAAAATTTCTATTAAGTGATCATAGACCATTGGAGTTTATATTTAGCCCAAGGAAAGAATTACCCGAAGTCACGACATCAAGGATTCTACGATGGGCGATAAGGTTGATGGCATTTGACTTTGATATAGAGTATGTCAAAGGAAATTCAATTCCACATGCGAGGAAGAACTTAACGTATGGTTAGAGAAAATAGGGTGTAAACCATATAAAACTCCTCCATATCACCCTCAATCAAATGGAATAGCAAAAAGGATGGTTCAGACCATAAAAAAGGATTGAAAGCATGCTCTCAGCAAAAAAAAAAAAGTTTTTCTACCGAGAATGCTTTTAAGTTATCGGACCATACCACACGCGGGAAGACTCGAAAGCCCATCAGCTTTAATGGGGAGACAGATTAGAGCTCCGCTATGTCATGCTCTACAAGTGAAAAGATGTGGTATAAAAAGAGCAAGGATGCAGATCCGGAAGTAGCCGAGTTTTTAATGCAAAAAGGCCATAATACAGCCATAATAGAGAGAATGGCGATAGTGTGTTGGCCCATGCTGACCAAATAAGGATCCAGGGTGAAGAGGAAGAATGAAATGACGAAGAAATGTCAATTTCATCTGATAATGAGTTGGTAGAACAACCATTACAGAAGGAAAGGTCGGAGGAAACAATGCAGGAGGAAGAGGGACAGAAGGAGTCTGAAAGTTCAGATGAAGACCAGAGTATGCAAGAAAACGCATGTGACTACAGCCTAGACCGGGACAGATCGAGGTCTCCCAGGGAAAGAAATACGGGAGAGAGAGAAATAGAGCAGAGTGAGGAAAATGGCAAAAGGAGTACAAGAGCTACGAGAGGGATAAAGCCCTTAAGGTTTAGGCAGATGTAGTAATACTAGCAAATTAGTATGCATAATTTGCATAGGCAGAAGTGAACATTCTTATAAGTGGTCACTGAGAAGAACGAGCTTAGCAGCTGACTAGTGCTAACTTGAACTTCACAACACAGTTTAATGAGTAAAATAACATACTTTTTTAATAAAAATGCAACATTGTTTTTGCATATCTTTTTATATTTTATCGATTGGTTTTCGAAATTGAACGAAATGTAAAGTTTGTAATTCTTAACAAAAATGTTAGCGATAACTTCAATACAGTTCTAAATATTGTGAGGGTTTCAATACGCTGACGCGTGTTTCAAAAAAAACCTAGTGTACCTAAATTGTTTAGTATTTCTCTTTGAAGTAAATGAAGGTCATATTTGATGATGCAATGATTTAGTAATAATGTGTCTATCATGCTTTTTTTTTTTTTTTTTTGTCCGTATACAATTTGTGTAGTTTCAGTAGTTAATTAACCCTTCTTTCGACTTGTCAATGTGCTGGTAAATCTTTTGGAAAATTTGGCTATATTTGGTTATATTTTTGTGATGTCATTTGAATAAAATTTTTAAATTATTCTTGTAAGTTGTCATAACTAATTAAGTATGAATAAATGTCTGCTAATCTAATGGACTATATTTATAGCTTCTTCTCTCATCTGACTTCAACATGGAGAAAAAATATTTTCTGGAAGCAAGGCGAAATCCTTGTGCTCTAAATGTTTTCATGCAACATTCTGTATCTCTGCCGACTGTTGCTATATTCTTTGGGTCATGTTGAAGATATACAGTTGTTGGTGATGAAATTTATTATCCTTTTTAATTTCAAACCAACTAGTTGCTTATATTTCAATTATAAATTTTATAAGACTGTGCTATAAGGCTTTTACTGCTCAACGGAATGAAATTCCAACACTCCAATTTTGAATCTAAGCTTAATGTTTCCCCAATAAATGCTAAAGATTTGGAAAAGAAAATATTTTCTGTCATTATTTATCATGTCAAACCGCAACTTTCAAATTGAGTGCAATACTACGGTTCCCAAACTGACCTACTCTATTGGCCAGTCATCCAAAAGATGAATATCTTGCTTCACAAGAAACATTTTTGTTGCAAGTCGCATATGGCAAGGAGCATCGTAATGCTGAAAATTTTCTCCATCTTCGGAGTCTGGAAGAAGACTAAACCATCTTAAGCTAACAGTTTTCGCTATTAGTTTCCATAAATTTTTACCAATTTTCCTCTGCCATCGCTTTTAATTCAATTCGACGCCATTAAGTGTCCACCACCAAAGTTTATCATTTTTGTTTCTGTTTCCCACTAATCTTTTTACATATTCTCTTGCATCAGAATGTAAATATTTTGCATTCATCATTAAAAATTACTTTTCAGCATCCCATTGGTAGTTGTTCATTTTGGCAGCTTCAATTTTCTACTCCGATTTGGGGCGGGGGTTGACGATTTTTTGTTTTTGTTGTTATACAACCGTTCAAGTTGTTATTTCGTAATAGTCTGTTTGGTGCTATCAAGTGAAACGTCACTGTTACGACTGCATTCGGGGTGAACTTGTCTGGCTGTCAATTTTGGATTCCCCCCCCCCGAGACTCTCATAATCTTTCTTTCATCTCTCTTGTCTAACTTTTGTGGTTTTCTGTTTTTGTTTGTACTTAAAACAAATTTGGAAATTCCCAAACGCCTGGCTATCTCACATTGAATCATCTTCATCTTCAAAATCACAACCTTCATCTTTGTTTCCGCATACATTTTAGCCATGATTTTAGTGTTAAAAAGCAACCTAATGTTAAACTACAATGATTTGCCATGGCACCTGAAACTCATGTTAATAAGATGGACCAATTCCTAGCTAGAAATTTACATATCATGACTTTGTCATCTCATATTTTTCATTGGCATGGTTTTTTTTTTTAGCTTCAAGTAGTGTATCGTTAGCTATACAGCCCCTATGAAAACGCAAATTATTTTCCAATCTTCACAGAACGTATTCATAAAAGCATACTTCGAAACAATCTTTTCATATTAAAGTTGTATAATCATTTCATGGGAATAGCCCAAATTCTATGCACGCCAGTGTCCACTCACAAATAGAGATTTTCCAAGCGTAGCTTAGATGTGGCACAAGACCGAAAGTATTGAGCACCCAGTGAGGATCGAACTCACTACTGAGTCGCAATTGTTCTAGCAAGACAAGCTTGCTAACCATTACACCGCTTCGAGATGCCCTATTGATTTTCTAAGCGGAGCTTAGATGTAGCACAAGGCCAAATATATGGAGCATCGGACTGACTAATCGGCCGTAACTGTTTTAGCGAGACAAGTTTTCTAACCATTACACCACGCCGAAGTGTCTACAGAAACACACACACACATATATATATATATATATATATATATATATATATATATATATATATATATTCTCTGAAATTAGCAAGAGAGGAGGTGGAATTTAGCTTCGAAGATGTAATGTACACCCATGTACATGTTTGTATGGATAGCCCTTTGGGTCCCTTCTTAGCCAATATTGTCGGAAATCATGTCTATCAACGTTATGTTGATGATAACCTTCTCTATGTTTAAGAACACAAATGAAGCAACTCTTTTTTGTGAATCTTTAAATTTATTACACGCATCTTTCGTCTTCACAATGGAGGAGGAGGAGGAAAACAATTCTATCTCGCTTCTTGATGTTTTAGTTGAGCGAAAGAATGGTACATTTATTACTAGTGTATTCCGTAAAGCAACTTTTACAGGTCTTTACTCTAGTTGGAACTCTTTTGTCCCGCGGACCTTAATGATTTGTTCCTCTTCAGCAGGAGTTGAACAAAATTCGTTCTATTCTCATCAATAATGGTTTTCCAGCTAATATTATTGATCGTATAATGGAACGGAAAATAGATAATTTTAACATGTCTTCCAAATTTGGCCCTAGTCTGTGTCCTATCTATCTAAAATTGCCTTAGCTTGGCAGAAAATGCAAAATTTTGTGACAGTTTCTAGAACTCTCTGCTACTTTCTTTTCGGCCAAGTTACGTGTTGTTTTTGACACCCGGCCAGTGTTTCCTTCATTTACTAAAGACTGTCTGTTCTATCTTAGTAAGAGTTCACTTATCTATAAGTTCAAATGTCAGTGTGAAGTTGAGTATATAGGATGGACTGATCTTAGATTGGAAACAAGAATGGACCAAAACGTTCCTAAATATATCAGACTGCATTCAAAATAATTATACTCGTGTGTCGCAGTCTGTACATGATTCAGCAGTCGGACACCACCTATTGGAGAATGAGATGTGCTCGTCGTGGTTCACGATGGACTCATTCTCTATTTTGTATATAGGCAGGTCCAAGCACTATTTGTTAGTTCTGGAGGCCATCTCTCTGCAGACAAAAGGATAATTTTTTTTTTTTTTTTGCGGTATTTAAACTTATTTGGTTAGTGAGCGAGTCTTTACTTGTCTTGTGCTCTGGTTGCTTCATTTACTTATTCTCTTAAGTTTGCGTATTTATTTTAATCGTAAATCCAAAAATTCGCTAACAGTGAGGATACATGATTTTTTTATTTTGTTATTATCAAGACCAAAGAATTTTTTATGTAAAATTAATTTTATTCCTTTTAGAACATTCAAACCTTGGTTAATAATCTAGATTTGTAAGGGAAATTCGAGCTTCTTTTTTTTGCGGTGAAAAACATTGATTTGGAAATTTTGGCATAAATGAAATAATTGTCAGATTTTAATGAAACTTTCATATCTTGCTCAGAGCGCTTGGGACACTGGACCATACGGATAATTTTGTGCACAGAAAATATAACACATGAATAAAGAGAATGAGAAATGATGAAAGGATTTTAAAGGAATTAAGAAAAAATAAATAATGAACATGTTTATCTAAATCCGTGATATCACAGATAACAAACATGAAGCAAATTCTAGCGGTAAGGAGGATTAGACACTGAATTTTGTATATTTCTTTAAACCAAAATTTGTTTCAGCAGATTTGGACACTACATTTTTGGGGGAAACAGGAAAAATGCAATTGTCGGTGTTTAAGAATTAATGCAAACATTACCGGCAGAATGGACATTTCTGTCGGTCTTAACCCCCCCACCAAGACATTATTTTTACAGTATTGGTTTTAAGTTGCAGAGAAGAAAAAATATATTCAGTTTTTTTTAAATTTTTCATGAAAGTAATTAACTTTTATAAAGTTTCTTTAATAAGTTAAATTTATTTCCTTCTTTCATCATCTCTTTATCTCATTTAATATATAATCAAATCTTATTCATATAGATTGTTTGTTTTTGCATTATTTTTTTGTTTACTAATGTTCACACTATACAAGGCTTAAGAACCCCTCAGGGTAAAGTGTTACTGAAGAAGATCATTATATGAGCGTTAAAAGTAACTCATAAGAAACGCAGTTTATGGGGGAAGATAATGGTTATACTTAGACATGAGAGGTTAAGGTTGTAATGGTCGGGAAAGCATCCTCACAGGAGTGGGTTGCACAAAGTAGGTGTTCACTAGAAGAAATGGAACTTCCTTCTTACTAATGTAATACGCAGGAAATGAGGATAGTTCAACTATTTGGTATTTATTCGCGAAGCCATTCGAACGGAATATGACAAAAAGGCCAAGGTTAAACCAGGAGACAAGGCGTACATGCTTTGGAGGATATCTCAAGTGACACGTAAGGACCGTAGCCATTTCCAGAGGGATTTATTATAACTGGGGGAGTACTCCATAAGAGCTAAGTATATCATTAAATTTTAACCAACAGTGGCTTGGTATATTATATAATTTTGCAAGCAATTACCATTAAACGGACTTTCGTTTTTTACTCTACAGTCACAGGTTGGTTCGATTTGTGCCGGTGTTTTGTTGGTTATTTTACTGTTGCACGTTTTTTTATTATTTGTGTAAAATCAGCAGATAACGAAGAAAAAATATGCATCGGAATAAGTTTCTAAATATATAAGGTAAATTAAAAACAAAAACCAAATTACACGAAAAATATCGTGGAAAATAAGGAAAAGTGCCCCACATAAAATTAGCCTTGTGCCACATCCTGCCTAGTGGGGAATTTGGTAAATGCCACTGAAGATGGCTTTTAAGCATGAAGCAGACTGTTGCTGCTCGTTGTTCACCTAAGTTTCTTCACACACACATATATATATATATATTGAACATCATAGATTAAAATGAACGGAAAAGCTTTGCGTGCGCACACTAAGTTTACAAAATCTATTCAGAACTGTGGCCATTTTTTTCAGGTTTTATTAAATTAAAATGTTTATTTAAAAGAAACTACATAGATCGCCTTTATCGCTAAAGAGAGGACAGTCTTCCTTTTTTTTTTTCGGCTGATTGTATCAATATTCAAAGAGTTTAACTTATTATGACGCAGGAAGATTGGCACAATACAAACTTTTAAGTATGGAGGACTTGTTTAACTGGGCTCCAACACCTACCTCGTGACACCACTGTGTAAATATTCAGCTATTTACCTAAAGAAGGTACCTTGTCAGTGTTTCATCTGTTGCATTTTTTTAATTAATTTTTTTTTTTTTTTTTAAATTATTTTCGACTTCGTCGAGTAGGCGTTTATCGTTGATCCGTGATAAATAAACTCATCTTGTAGAACGATTTGCCGAAACATTGACTTTTATCCTATTCAGATTTTCGAAGGTAAATTTAGGGGTTTGTTTGATGGGTAAATGGATTTCACATTAGTGCCAGACGGTTGTGATCGAATGCATATAAAAACCAGAATTTCGAATGCTGATTTTAATGACAGGTCGGTTTAATTTCTTATATATGTGTTGGTAGTCTGACAGTTAAGTTCTATGAACTGAGCTGTTGTACCTTCATACGTCGAAAACGACAGCGGTGTAGAGTATATATATATATATATATATAGAGAGAGAGAGAGTCTGTTTCATGCTTGAACGCAACCTTCATGGCCTGACGATTGCGTTCAAGCATGAAACAGACTGTCGCCGCTTGGCGTTGACTTCAGTGAGCACTTATATACGTACTTGCTTGTAGTTGAAACGATTAGATAATTTCTATTGGTGCCAGTAGACTGTGTTCGAGTGAAGGTAAAAGCTAGAATTTTGAATGGTGATTTTCAAAACAGACCCCCCCACCCACTCTATCATACCTATGCAAATTAGATATATAATTCTGACCTTTTAAGTATTGAAAAACATGTCTACATCCTTTTTTCTTTATTTGAGCTGTTCGTAGTTTCGCAACGAAGGAATCCTGGTCCCGGGGAATAAAACATCGGGGCAGCATCTCTTAATGCATCAAGGGAAGAGAGTCGATCTACTCAAATAGTGCTCAAGGTCACTGGGTAAATTTTGTCATTCGCCCATATGGGCACCCAACGTTAAACCAACCTTGTGTCAGATATTGTCTCAGTGAGGGGAGTGATTCGAGTGTATTTGTTCGACTTTCGTGTTAGGATCCAAATAGAGTATCTGCTCCTTCTCAACTGTTTCTTCTTTGGGTCAGCTCACAAAAAAGCAGTACCTGGTTTCTGAGCAGCGGAAACTACAGCAGCACGTTTCCCAATGCGCCGAAGAGGAGGGTCAAAGTATTTCGACACCTGCATGACAGTGGTGGCAGAACCGGAATTTTTTTTTTCCTTTGGCCTGCGTGCGCACGTGAAACCAACTTTTTCACACTTTACCGCTGTGCGTGTAGGTTGGTAAATACAGGACTATGGTAAAAATCAGTTTTTTTTTTCCTCCTCAGCTGAATTTTCTCTTCGAGAAGGACGTGGCACCCCCCTCCCCACACTCCACCAAAAAAATAAATGATCCCTTGGGATTCCTTCACCAGAACAGCACCATTCTATTTCACAAAATTGGAGCGTGTTAGAGTATTCTAACGACTTCATTATTCACTATTCAATTTTTGTCCTTGCACACACGGTAAACTGTTAATATCACATCCTTCTTCAATGTGGATGTAGTTAAATATCCGTTGCCATATCTCTTCGATTCGTGAAACTCTTACACGCACAAATAACATAAATTGTTTAAAATTGTCTATATTTATGGGGGTGGTGGTCAATATCGGGGATAGATCGTTTATAAACAGTGGGGACATAAACATAATATGAATACAATTAGTTTCACGTCTTAAACTATCATCTGACATGTAGTACTGAAATGTTCTCGGCTTGAACCACTTTTCAAAATCAATATTTCAGTAGTCAAACCTAAGTATATTGAACTGTGCAAATCGGTCGAGCCGATAACTTTTCGACAACACCCTCTTACATGTAGATTCAATCTATTTGCGCATATACCAAAAATAAAGCACGAGAAACATTGAATAAATATATTTTAAAATAAACGAAATATTTTGTCTAAGAGGCAGGGTGAGTTCATGGAATAGTGTGTATGAGAAAGAAAGACTGAAAGAAAGAAAAGAGAAAAAAAAGAAACTAATTAATAAACTAACTTTGAAAATGGATGAGTATTCGTGATTGTATGTATGTAATCACTTTCTTGAGAAATATCCAAGTTGTTCACAATCACCTAAAAAAAAAAACAACTGTTTCTCGTTATTTGAACATAAACCGTATTTTTTAAAGTCAAGTAATAACTAAAAAATGCAAGTCACCAGAATCCTCAAACATCCGTCGAAACGAATTAAATTAGTTTTTGTTTTTATTAGGTCACACGAGTAGGAGAACAAGCACCAACAAACAATAATTATATATTTTTTCTTCCTATGTAAGCATCTCTAATAGAGAAAAAAACAGCGATAATTCCAGTAATACGGTAGCTAAGAATTCTCAACGCGGAGCAATGATCATCATGCTACACCATAAGAAACAGAAAAATAAGGTTGCTTTTGTTAGTGCGACCGTCACTGAAGGTCTCGGATTTGTAACCGTATACCGAACAAATCTTAAGTATGAATAAAGAGTCACATACAGGTTCGTAAGCTATTGAGAATGAGTTCGATCATTACTAAATGCTCTTTAATACTGAAGGATTTTTAAAGAATAAGTAGGGTTGTGTTGAATAAGATTCCAAGAGCAATTCATTTTTAAAAATAAAAAGGAATTAAGTTCCACCTAACTTTTCTGTTACAATTAATTAAATTAATATATTTACTAACGGATAATATTTCTAACAGTAAATGCACAAAATCATCGTGTATCTCTTTAAAGTCCGTTAATAATACACAAAGAATCGGACAATAACAAAATCAATGGCCAAAAATTGTTTATCAACCAAATAAATATTTGTACCTTTTATTTATCAGACACCTTTTAGAGAAATCTTATCGACGCCGATGGGAAGTGATGATCATTATTTACACTGAAAAAAAATCTGTGGGATTATCCCGCCTGTTTGCCAAATAACTGATAAAACCGCTAGATGGCGTTGCCTAAGCAGCATATAAAAATATGGCGGGAAACCCATTTGTCTCTTTACCTACAGTATACTTTAGTCACCAGATGTATCTGGTGCGAATCTCCCGGCGCATTGAATATAACACCGAATAGTACATGACATACAATAATCTAAGCTTACTCGATTATTCACAGATAAATCTAATATACCAAACTAAGAGATAAATAATTCTTCTAAAATGTAAGTCTCTTACTTTATAATCTACGTTCGATAAAGACATGTATGGATACGCCAACATTTAACTCTTTTTGCATTACCATTTTGTTTGCGCAGGCAATAAAATATACTAATTGTAAGTAATTGTTTACATATTGATTTTTCTTCTGTTTAAAGAAACTCTAGTGCGTTTATTATCCAATTAACAGGTATTCTTAAACAACATCTTAAGAATTTCGAAGAACAGGTACAGACCTTGGAGGGAGGACCTAACGAAATTTAACTATTACATACATACATACACGCACACTTTTTAATTATAAGTTATTTTTGAGTGTGTGTGTCTGTGAGGGGGGTGGTTCTTTTCCCGAAAACTTTTGCACATTTAAAAATAACCTGCCCTAAAATATAAATTCACTGTATCGGACAAGATCTCGACAAAAATTCAATCTGTTCTAAAGGCAGGAACGAGATTCAATTTTTACATTTTTTTTTTTTTTTTTAAATTTTCATCGTTTAAATTTGAAAGTTAAATTTCCTGGTGAGATCTAAAAATCCTTAGTATCATTACTATATTTAAAAATAGAAATATTTATTTTAGGGAACAGCTAAAAAAGAGAGATACTATTTGAATTTATGACAAAAGCAATTAAAACCTTCCTAGTGTCATTTTTAAGTGATTCAACGAGAATTCCATTTTTCTACAAGTTTTATTATTTTTAATAATAAAGTTTGTGACTTCGATGAAGCATATATATATATATATATATATATATATAAATTTTTTTTACTAGTTTCTTTCATATTTTTTTACTTGCATATCTTTAATATAAATTTTCCGTTTTTTTTTTCAATTCTTAAACTTTTAAATAAGCAGCATGGATGTGAAAATAAAAGTAACATTGTGCATGATTTGAATTTGTCTTTGAGAGCCCGTTCGTCGTTTCCAAAGATTCCTCGATTTGTCCACGGAGATCAATCAGCAAGCGAAATTAAAATTTAATCACATTCTTTACCCAAACTACCCCCAAGCCATATTGTTTTACACTTAGTAAGATTTAATCATCCGATTCTTTCTTTTTTTTTTTTTTTTTTTAAATTTAGAAGAATCAGTCATAAGTATTTTCTAAAATTTAATAATGCTTTTGTCAATTTCTGAAATTAGTTATTATTTACATTGTTTATCCCGTCTGACAATACCCTGTGGATTTGGTGGTATAATAATTGTGAGTTCAATCTCCCTGCCAGTTAGTACAAACTAGATTCAATGGGATAAGTGAACAGTACTAAAAAAAAAAAGACAATCTATCCCCATAGTTTAAAATAAAAGGTTATCTTAACCCCTACACCAGCGTAGACGTAGGTATACATTTTTACCGAAAGTGTCTCTTTTCAGACATGTACGAATAAACACGCCCAAAACATAACATTCAAAAACCGGCTACAGACATGCTTATACGCCGATTATGATTCTTTTTATACCATTCTGAGCTTGAAATGAGTCCAATTCTCAACTCATACGTCAGGTAGAGGTGACTACAAGGTGTTATAATTTCTTAGTTACTGTATTGAAAACAAATTTAAAAAATCGTCTGAAAATGAATTTTTACCAAAATAATTGACGGGGAAGGGGTTGAAACATTCGATAGTGGATTCGCGCATGAACAAACACTTAAGGAAGCTCGAGGATACAACGGCTGAAACGTTGTAATAACAAATATGAGAACATTAACCCTAATGTAAATAATGCTTCATTTTAAAAAATCGGACACCAATTAAAAATATTATGAATAAATTTAACGAATAAAAACATTTTGCATTTAGGTATTTTGTTGAGAAAAAATAAATATAATTTTCGTATTAATTTTTGTTTTCTGTCTTTGCAGAACGCGAATGTTACCCTCCGTGGGAGCCAGTAAATGGTTATTATACGATCTGGGGAGGAGGTCTGCTTGTTGAATTCGGTTGCAATGATGGATTTACACTTCTTGGTGATGTTGTTGGAGCTTGTGATTCTACTGTCGGTTTGTGGACCGTCAATACGCCACTCTGCCTCGGTAAGTCGAAATTCTTTTCATCTAGTCACCGTTAAAGCCGCGACGAGCGAGAATAATTTATGTTTTTAAGTCTCCGCTAATCATTTAATCCGAAAATACTAAGAAAATTCAAATTTCTTGAAATGAAATTTGATGTTTGTCAAGTGCTCATTCTTTGCCAGTAATAAAGTCACAACTTGGTTTTGCGAGTGACATGTTTTGGTATACATGGACCTGTTGTAGCATAATGTTTGTAGCTTATTACTGTCAATTTCTGTGGCAGGAGGCGTAACAATTACTTTCCACTCAATCCAAGTATTGTGGATCCATAACCACACTGTGATCAGAGATATCCACTATTCATGTTTTCTTTAGGGTTAAAAAAATGTCCATTAAAGTAAAGAAATTGCTGACATTGTTTCGTGACCTTTATTTACCTGAATTCCGTCGTGTTTATCATATGAGAGTAAACATTTAAAAACTAATTTTGAAAGATGATACAATAGACACTCACAAATATTTGTGTTTATACAGAGATAAGTAAGCAACAATTATTATTGTACCAATTTCATACAATAATAATGCATGTTCAGAAGGGTGTGAGAAAGATCAGATTTCTAGAAGGGGGTTGTGTATTGTTGATCATTCGGTTCGGAAGATTAGTTTTAAACAGCATCACAACTGCGAATTTCAACTGAACTGTGTCTGTACAATTTTTAACTAGTGAAGGAAAGGAAACCAATCAGTCTTATTTTTAACAAGCTGACAGCTATTAATCTGGAAGTTAACTAACCAAGAATTTTCGATGAATCGCTTGCAGCCCATTATTAAATGTGGATTTTTGGTTATGTCATAGTTTGGAGCATTAGTTGTTCCAAGATTTTGAAGTGAATGGAGAATATGATAGGAAAATAGCCATTTATCCATTGTACATCTTCCAGTAATCATCGTTAATGGAGCAAAAACGGAAACCTTTTCATGTCTTTTATAAAAGACTTGTTTTATGCTAGCAACCAAATAGATATTGACTGATCTCAACTTGAAATAAGGCTAAAAGAGGAGTAAATCCAGTGAGGATCGAATTCAATGCGTCGGCAATGGCATAAGAAACAAGCTTGTTACTTATTACTTTATAGCCAGGTGACCCATGATATGAACTAATTGACGAATTGGGGGTGTGGGTAGAGGTAGAAGATTCGTGTTGCGTCAGTCCTTCAAAATATGAAAATCTTGCCTTGAAAAATGAGTATTTGAAATGCTCACCTTTTAAGCATCAATTTCTAACTATTTGAGCAACGAGGCTTGCTTTTGGCTGACCATTTTTTTTCACTTGTACATAATAAGTTTGTTGTTAGATGACAGTTTTGTTTCTGACTCGAAACCTGCTTATGTGTCGTTTTGATGAATTTCTGTCGGTCACTATCATCATTGGGTCTAAGCCTAGTAGCTAGTAGATACGAAGACTTCACTACAGGTAACTAATATGATTCTGTGGGTAGTAGCTGGCTTTTCATGCTCCGTTGCACCACTATGACTACTGTGGTATCTAAATATACCTTTATTCTAACGGGAGATTAAAAGTTAACGCTTAGTAGTGTGATATATATATATATATATATATATATATATATATATATATATAAAATAATAATAAAAAACGGTTATATTAAAAAGGGTGCTCAATGCACAGATAAAAAAAAAGTCGAAAGTGCAGAGCTATTAATACCGTAATTCCCCATGTATAATACGCCTCCCTAAAATTGTGCTGAAAATGTGTGTGGGGGGGTGCTTCTACTTACGCATGATACGCACCGCTTCTTTGGTAATCAAACCCTATAAAATGTACTTCTCCAATTACATTACGGCCAGCGTTTACTACACTTATTAAAAAAAAATGGTGTTAAACATAGAACAATATTCTAATTACGGTATTTAAAATAATAAACGCACCAAACATTTCTTCAGACAGTTTGATACCATTTTTCTGAATAAACCATTTATTAGTTGAAACTGCGGTAGCAGAGAGGATTAGTGTTTAGTGTGTGTGTGTGTATGTATATATGTGATCTGTCGGAGCAGGGAGAGCTGGTCTTCTCTGCTCTGTATTTTAACCTAGTTAATCAAAATAACTTCGCTTGAATATTTTTACTATCACCAAATATTCACATCTTCACTTCTCATTCGTATTGTGGACTTTTTCCATAAAGTTCTAACTAGTACCATATGTAGAATTTTCGTCGAGGCAGGAACAGCCACCTGGGGTGTGAAGCGCTGGACAAATATGTATTAATAATTTTTTTTCTTTAATGAAAACACATGACATTAAGTTGAAATTATTTTGAACCCTTCATTTTCAGACATGCTACTTAGGAAATGGTTTGTCTCAAATTCCCCCCGCTACACTCGCCAGCAAATTATGACGCTTAATTTCATTTGTTTATTAGGCTATTTTCAAATAGCTAGATTTTGTATCATGTGATCCAAATCAAGTTAGTTTAGCCAAAGTAATGGCACACTCAGCGAAGATCTCTGATACTTCACATGAGAATGGTTTTGTCAAAGTAGATTTATACCATCGTGATAAGTTTACTCAATGATAATTTCATTTCTATTTTGGATCTGATTTTTTAGCAGATGGGTGACTTGAACATGTATCTTAAATTAGTGATTGATTCCATATTTATTTTCTTTTTTTCAGAGTCTTTTCGTTTCTTAACCCACGTCCGAGATGCATATTAACTCATAATCTTCCTGTGTCAGTTTAAACTGACACCTTTCTTCTTCCAAATATTGTGACCAGTTTGCTTAAAGTATTTTCCTGACTTCAAATGAAAAATTGCAAAATTTTCAACCAATTTCAGTGAATTTTTCACTTTCCAAAATTATAGTTTAAGTATGTGGAAAAAATGCGTCAGTCTAAGCTAACGCTAAAGTAATGTGGGTCCAATAAAATTTCATACCATGTTATTTTGGTAGAAAAGTAAATTTGAAAGTTTGTACACCTGTGCGCGCTCACACACACACATATATATATATATATATATATATTCGGTATTTCAACTCTTTTAGAGTTACTTAATGCTAAGATTTATTTAATGGGGAATATATCAGTTTTAATTTGAAACTTCCGTTCAAAAGTCTTTTTTGATAAGTACCTCCTTTTTTCATTCCAAGGGCTACTGAACTATGCAAGGCTCACCATATCTCTATCTCTCCCTGTATATATTTTTATAAAAAAATATATTCATAATGAGAATAATATATAAAAAATATATTATTAACAAAAAGAAGTCAATGTGAGCCTGCTGGCGGCCTAACTATGGTACACATTGTGCTGTTCTACTAAGTTTCCTGATGAAGTTCATACAAGTATCTTATATAGTTACACAAGTTGTGACTGTGACAATGCCAGTCAGGGGCGGACTTCTTAACTATTGCTCACTACTCGGTTATATTTATAGTCACTTAGTTGCCGCTTGCAAACATGGCTAGTATACCTCATTTGCATACAACATATTTTCTTGACTAATTTCTTTATACACGAACTGCTGCAAAACATAAAACTGCTGTAATCGCCAGGAAAATGTTTAAAGTTTGGATTAATTCTGTCTGATTTTCTTTGTAGAGTTTTTCAGATTTTCTATTTCATTTTAATATTACAACAACTATATTCGTGAGAAATAGTGTAAGTTGTTGATAGAAGAGTATATTAGATTGAGATGGAGTAGAAATATAGAAAAAACGGAATTTGGAGGAGAGGGAGATGTTAGGGGCGTATGTCATGCTGATTATTCGAAAGAAAAGGGAGATAAGTAATGAATAACTAAAATATTATTCATTTTAACTGACTTAAAAAATATTAGCGTTTTATATACGCGACTTGTGGAAAGTCGAAATAAATCAACTGAAATTTCATTGAGAAAATAAAATTTAAGTTAGAGGCTTTCTAAAGCGTTTTTAAATATCTTGGTAGGATTATTTTTATCTTTTGGTTTAAAAAATACAATGTAATTATTTTTCTATGCTTTGTTGCTTTTTATAACATTTTACATTGATACTCTTCTGCTGTTAAAATGGAAGGCGATCGGAGTGTATAGCAAGCATAAAGCCCCCCCCCCACACACACACACCAAAAAAAAAAAAAAAATAAAGTCCTTGGGATCTCAAATGTACATGTTTTGTCTTGGTGAATTAAGATGGGCCGCAGTAAGTATACTATTCAGTGCTAGTCTGTTGCCTGACCGTAACAAGTTGGATATGTCCCCTGGCCGGCGGGGGGGGGGAATGTACTCTGCGCCTCATGAGCGTGAGTATTGGGAGCATCATGACCTCAATCGGAAACCGTATTGACGGAACTGGGCTACCCGACTTTGAAGGCATTTCTAACTGTGCTTCGACTACATAGACATGATTTTTATGATAACCTGTCACAATATCGTACACATTTGGCTATGATGCGTGTGCCTGATATACCCTTATCAGATTGGATGCCATTGTGGATACATTGGGCTTCGTATATTTGTACCCCAGTGTCACTTTGTTGGCGTGCTGCTTACTCACACACTCAATAATAATGAAAATGCTTAATCCAAAACCTTTCCAAAAATATGAATTTTTACGTTACACTATTTTGCTGCGTATTTATAACAAATATGTTAGTGTGAAATGGTATTAAAGACTGGATTCATATGAAGACAGAAGAATGTATCGGCTGATATGTTGTTTTCATGAAAATATACATGAAAAACAATATTCCTGAATTTTAATTTTTGTAAAGTCTTTCTTTTGAAGGAATCATTTAACTCCAAAACCATGAAAGCGAGTATATCACTGCATATGCTGTCTGAAAAGTTCTCTTAGATAAGATGCTCCATCAAACGGCTTACTACGTAAACAAATACTTTGAGCTTTTTTGAATTTCTTTAATTTTATTGTGTAGTTATTTTGTGCGGTTAAAAGTATATTTTCTAAATTATTTACATTTTTTTTTTGCTTACTTTTATATCTATCTACCAAATTTAAACAGACAAGCTGAACTAAGTATTTTATACCGGGTCAAGTCTTGAATCGCAAGTAGTAACTGACACCGATATTCAGAAAACTTGAAACGATTACTTGATTACTTATTTTAGTGTATTATTTTACTTGCAATTATTCGATGCATTATTTAAACAAATTACCAGATTGTCAAAAAGTAATACAATGTGTTTTTATTAAATAAGAAACGCAATCAAACATATCGTACATCAAGATATAGCTATACATCACAGGCTAACTTCTCTATTAAGACAGTCACCACCTCCTTCAATAGCATTGTTTCACGCTACGAATGAAGGCATGTATCCTAGTCTCGTGAAACTTGGCTGGGTCTCGGAGGGTTACTTGTATCGACAGTCACGTAAAGAAGACCAGAGAGCACAACGGCCGAAAACTTGTGATAATAAAGATGAGGACAATAGTCCGCATATAAATAAAATATTTTCTTGTTAGAATTTTAATATTATTTTCTTACACGAAACTGTTACAAAAGATATTGTACCAAGAAAAGATGTCTGTTTAGCAGAAAAGAGGTAGATACACTGAACACTTTTCAGAAGAAATGATTGCAAAAGAATATATATATATATATATATATATATATATATATATATATAAAATATCACTGTATGTATCTATCTAAAGACTGTAAAAAATGAGCATAAATGATAAAAAAAATATGCCTCAAACTTAATAAAAGCAAAATTTTATCGTCAAATCTTTGTTATTAAGAGGAAAGTCCACAGTATTTTTTGCTTATTCAGTTATATTTTTATCCTTGTTAGAACCTTCGAAGTTTTGGTTAAAAATATTGTTTCTTTTGCGTCAACAGGTGAGCATAAATTACAATGTGAAAATTTTCTTTTTGCAGTGCAAAGCACGCGAATTTGGAAATTCTTGTAAAAAATCAGATAATTTTAATGAAACTTTTATGCACAAATGAATTAATTTTTAAATGTTTCTTATTTTAAAATATCTTTGTAAATTTCTATAGCACTGTTACCCCCCCAACCACCATCACCAAATCGGAGAATATAAATCCTGGTTCTTTTTTTGTCAAAGAGGACACCAGTTACAGAAAATCAGCTTTGAATCGTAAAATAAAAATGCAATGAAACCAATACATTATTTAATTAGAAAAGCTTTTAATTGCATTTATGTATAAAATATATTATGGGCAGTAAGAATATATATATATATATATATATAATCGACTCTCCCGTCGAGATTCGACGTATGAGGGTCAAGCAGATCAGTTTCCAGGAAACCGGCAGCCCGACACCGGCACATGAGATTTGATTATAGTGGTGAATGCCTCGTGCAGGACCATCCACACTTTTTGAAGGGACGAATACAGAGACCTGGTGCACCGAATGCCACAAGATTCCCAAACGACCCTCTGCAGGTTTTGAATTCAGAGTTGTCCTCCTCCTAGACCAGTTGCCATCCAAGGCTATAGAACCCAGTCTGTCCTGCTATTTTACCCATAGCTGGAGGGAGAGTAAGAGGATTCATACCTTTCCCAAGGGTATTAGCACGTAAGTGAATGTAATGGATTCGACTGGAATTCGAACTCGGCTCTGCGATTCCTCAATCCAAGCCGCTATCCATTACTCCACCGTGCCTCCTCAGGGACATCTCAATAAGAAGTGTTTCAAGGAGTGAACATGCATCGCCCCATCACTGTTTGACCATAGCCGACCTGATAACACCGTCACTTCACTAATCACCACCGTGACAACGCCAAGAACCCAAAAGAGTTTGTAGAGGAGTTAGCATCACATTCAATGGGAGCGATACGTTGCGTATCAGAGAGAAGGCTGTAACGATATGCCGACACCTTCTCCAAAGCAGCTCTATGATTTCTCAGAGTACCACCATCCTCCACTCTGTCCAGGATTTCTACTCAGTTGCAAGACTGCAGCTTGAAATCTCTCTGTTGCAGTCGCTTCACGGAGACGGCATAGATTTCACAGCTCATCTGGACGATCACCGGTCATCACCAGATTCGTCATCATGCGTCTGCAAGGATCCATGGGAAACTGAGCCGCATGGTAAAGTAGAATAAAACTTAATATGAAGGGACCAGAGATGAAGCTAAAAATGATGGTGGCGTACTTGAAACAACGAAGATGACCTCTGCCCTTCAGAAAAAAAAGCAGAATTTGGTCTTGTCCTCCTCCTATTTCCAGAAGGATCATTAAGAAGGCCCTCCTGTTATGTCAATAAGACATTTGTTATTTGCTCGAAAGGTGAGAAGTAAAATTAACAGATCGCTTATAAGGTTCACTCCCTGGTAGGCAACCTCGTTAAGGGAAGGGGAGTCACTAGTCTTGAGGCCACGATTTAATACCTGTCGAAGTTTAATGGCGGAGGTAAAATCCGACTTCAGTACAGGCTTGTGCGGAATCCAAATATACTCCTTAAACTACTGAGGAGGAACGAAAATCTTTATTCCGTTACGTTCCTGCTGGCAGAACACCTCCAAATAGTCCAGATAAAGCCGATCGCGTCCCAGTCCCCGCACCACACGGTCTAACACGTAAGGCCACAGAATGGTTGAAAGGAACACAAGATATCTTGTCAAAATCCCAAGGTAGTTGTGCATAAAGGAAATGGATCATTGGAAGCGCTCCACCATCTGTTCGAAATAGTTGGGCAAGTCTTCTAGTTCTCTTATTCTCTCAGAAGACACTGGTCTACCTAATCAACGACTGACATTATTTTTATTCTATTTTCAGCAGGATTCTTAAGTTTATGAATGGCCGAAATTTTAGTTGGTTTCTTCCAATCAAAATTAAGTATTTAACTGAATTGTGTTTGTATATAAAGAGCTAAAAGTTGTTTTATTTCCTCTTGAATAGACAATTTAAAAATGGAAACATTTTTCTGCTAATTTCATTAGAAAATTCGTCTTTCTCATCGCCTATTTATTCAGTTTGATATCTCTTAAACAGTGACGAAATGGTGTGTTGTTATCGGTGATTAACAGATTAAAACCTGTCATTTTTAAGATCAGTCGTTTCAAGAGTTGCTGCTTGATTTTTGTACCAAGGTGGGTTGAACAAAAACAAATTATTTTTATCAATTTTACTGTTCAAAAAATAAAGTGCAATTACATTTTATTCAGTTGTATATTCAGCATTATTTGCAATGAATTATTACCAGTTTTCGAGACCTTTTTAAGTAAAATATGGCAGGTTTTGATACAAAGTCTTCGACGAACACTTAAATGTAGTTTCATTATATAAAGTTTTCTCCATCAAAGCCTTTTGCTACAAGTGAAAAGGTAATAATCGGTTGGTGTAAGGCCAGGTGAATAGGAGTTCCAAAATATTTTCCTGTAATTATTGTATGCGACCTTGATAAAACATGCTATTTACCAATGTTTATAATATTGCTGCTACAATATGCTGTGTATTTAGAGATTCTTGATAAAATCCAAAGAATCTGTAATATTCTGACCTGGTGGCTCGACTTCAGTCAATTTCGCACCGCCGTAATGTGTCTTCCCGGTGCCTTTTCTATAAATATGTTCATGGTAATTGTTCGGATAAACTCTTCGCTATGGTACCTAAGTGCAATATTAGATTCGCGGCAAGGTCAAATCAGTCATAGATGTAACCGTAAGTTCTATGCTAACAGTTTCTTTTCTCGCCTGTGGAACTCAATTCCAGTTCCATGCTTTAGAGCCAACTTTAATCATCAAAAATTTAAATGCATTGTCACTCGTTATTTAATGTCGTCTTGGTAACTCTTCTAGTGTTCTAGGTTCTTCATGTTTCTCATTTAATTTCCCTTCTTCATTCACACTCAGTAACACATCTTTTGTCCTGGTGGCTTTACTTGCATAGTGGGTGATATGATTAAAAAATAATAATAATAATAATATTCAGACGACCCCACCACACCCACATAACATTAGTTTTGTTTCATGCAGCTCACCTTTTCCAGAAACTATGATTTTTCTCACCCCAAGAAACTTCCGTCCCTGCTCCGAAGCTTTCGTTCTCCTCTCGAGGGGCGTCCCCCCACATTACCTCCGAAGCTTTCGTTCTCTTCTCGTGGCGCTCTCCCCTCACCTCCGAAGCTTTCGTTCTCCTCCTTTTGGTGGCTCCTCTCCACCTCCGAAGCTTTCGTTCTCCTCCTTTGGTGCGCCCCCATCACCTCCGAAGCTTTCGTTCTCCTCCTTTTGGTGCGCCCCCATCACCTGGCTTTCGTTCTCCTCTTTTTGGTGCGCCCCCTCACCTCCAAGCTTTCGTTCTCCTCTTTTGGTGCGCCCCCCCTCACCTCCAAGCTTTCGTTCTCCTCTTTTGGTGCGCCCCCCTCACCTCCGAAGCTTTCGTTCTCCCTTTTGGTGCGCTCCCTCACCTCCAAGCTTTCGTTCTCCTCTTTGGTGCGCCCCCGCTCACCTCCGAAGCTTTCGTTCTCCTCTTTTGCCCCCGCTCCCCGAAGCTTTCGTTCTCCTCTTTTGGTGCGCCCCCCTTTCACCTCCGAAGCTTTCGTTCTCCTCTTTTGGTGCCCCCCACCTCCAGCTTTCGTTCTCCTCTTTTGGTGCGCCCCGCTCACCTCCAAGCTTTCGTTCTCCTCTTTTGGTACGCCCCGCTCACCTCCAAGCTTTCGTTCTCCTCTTTTGGTGCGCCCCCCTCACCTCCGAAGCTTTCGTTCTCCTCTTTTGGTGCGCCCCCCCTCACCTCCGAAGCTTTCGTTCTCCTCTTTTGGTGCGCCCCCTCACCTCCAAGCTTTGTTCTCCTCTTTTGGTGCGCCCCGCTCACCTCCAGACTTTGTTCTCCTCTTTTGGCGCCCCCACTCACCTGAAGCTTTCGTTCTCCTCTTTTGGTGCGCCCCCGCTCACCTCCGAAGCTTTCGTTCTCCTCTTTTGGTGCGCCCCCGCTCACCTCCGAAGCTTTCGTTCTCCTCTTTTGGTGCGCCCCGCTCACCTCCCTTTCGTTCTCCTCTTTTGGTGCGCCCCGCTCACCTCCGAAGCTTTCGTTCTCCTCTTTTGGGTTTGCTCACCTCCAAGCTTTCGTTCTCCTCTTTTGGTGCGCCCCGCTCACCTGAAGCTTTCGTTCTCCTCTTTTGGTGCGCCCCGCTCACCTCCGAAGCTTTCGTTCTCCTCTTTTTGCGCCCCGCTCACCTCCGAAGCTTTGTTCTCCTCTTTTGGTGCCCCTGCTCACCTCCGAAGCTTTCGTTCTCCTCTTTTGGTGCGCCCCCGCTCACCTCCGAAGCTTTCGTTCTCCTCTCTTGGCGCCCCTCACTTTTATTTCTTCCCACATCGCCCGTTTCATTTTACCGTCTTTCTTACCCCACCCCACCCGTGCATTTCGTTCTCCTGACTTTATTTCCCCTCTCCATCCTTCACTTTTCTTTCTCCTTTCATTCTTTTCTCCTGCTCCCTTTTCGTTCTGCAGTATCTTCTTTCTTTTTTTTTTTTTTTTTTTACCTTTTTCTCCCGACTTCTCATTTTCTGCCTCTCTTTCGTTCTCCCGTCTTTCTCTAGCTTTTCCTCTCTCTCTTTCCACATTCTCTATTCTGAATGTAAAAAAAATCTGAGTCATTGGATAAATTATGCTGAACGCGCCACTTTCCCGGCGAAAGAAACCTTATATCAGCCATTACTGATTAAACTCTCATTTGGAAATAGCTGACATTATCATGAATAATCCGGACTGCTTTTTTTTTTTTTTTGTTTTCCACCATTGGTGGCAGTGAAAGGCAATTATGGCGTGGTCGTTGTTGTAGTCGTTACTCTTATAACTTATATTACTGATATTTACTGAGTTTAATCTGGCACAAAACTTGAATGGGGTGAGCTCTCTGTAAGGATGGTAATCATAACACTAGAGAACTATTCTGCAGGAGGAACTTGCTAAACCTCACCTCACGGTAGCTACTATTCTTTTATTTGACAAGAGGGGGCAAGCAGGCATAAGGCCATAGTATATGAGCAATAAATGAGCGTCCAATTCACTACCCTCACAAATTCCTCAGTAAGAGGTTGCGTACTAAGCGCCATTATTATTAGGCTAACTTTAGTATAGCCCAATGTCAAATCAAAGTACTTTACTAAGTTCATAGTATTTTATATTGGTGAACTCAACTTCTTGCACAGTTCCCACTGAATTACTGCCCCCAAACATGTCTTTTTTTTTTCTTCAGTAGAGTTGATTATTAGTTATCTCTTTCCATGTAGATGACATTTACTGCTTTTCGGTTTTGTCGATTACACATTCAGATTCTTCGTAGGAGCTATTGTATGTTCAATATCGAAATTGTTAACGTCAGCGTTATTATTAGTGAAGCATTAGTGTAGCAACATTACTGGCATTATTAGCTTAGCAGCTTTAGCCTTGTATTTCTCGAAAGTATTTTTCTCCTTAATCAATTGTTTATAATTACCTTGGTAACGTGTTGGTTTTATACATCTTAATGAGATTGATATCCAAAAGCATAGCTTTAGGCCAGTTTTAGTCCGATTAATTCTACTGAGGTTCTATCTTACAAACTTTTATGTTTACTATCTCCTTTTCTCTCAATGAATTGTTCACACTTTCTTTTTTTTTTATTGTCACTTTTCTCGAGTTTTTCATCTTCAATTTGGATTAAAAAAAAAATGTATTTATTTAAAACTTTTTCATTCACAGGCTGCTTCTTTTTGGTTTTTTTTCTATTCTTTTTCTATTGCCCGTCCTGGGTATGACGATAAACTACGTCCAACAGCAAAGCCTCTGATCAGGAGGTTTTGAGGAGCGTAGAACCACCTCTGAATTGCTGGCGTCCCCATGTCCACCCTGACCCGGTGTGGTAGCACCTGTTAGGGTCCCAGCTATGAGTAAATAGTCGACACCCAAACTTGTGTAAAAATAGATTTTAATACCAGAAATACTTTGTAATTAAAATAAAAAATTACCAGCAATAATTTTTGAAGGAAAATAAAAAAAAAAATAAAAAAAAAAAAGTACGAGCAATACAAACAGCTATACATTCTTTGAAAAAATAAGACCAGCTATAGATTTCTTCAAGGAAAAATATTTCCAGGAATAGATTTTTGAAGAAAAACATTACCAGCAATAAAAATTTTGGCGACATTAAATAACCCATTGAGGTTGATATGCCGTAAACTAGACCAAACCAATCTTTTTCTATTGCCTTTTAGATTTTTTTTATTATTTTTACAGTAAAATTCACTCTGTACAAGGAACCAGGGGCCACTCGAGGTAGAGGGTTACATTAGGGGGTAGTTTATATGGATAGAAGGTGAAGATAACGGTTAACTATAGACTTGAACGGGTTAAGATTGTACAAATCAGGGAAATATCCTCTTGGGAGTCTGTTCTATAGGGCAGTGGTTTGTGGGAAGAAGCTGTTTGAGTAGAACATACTTCTCACCGATAAGAATACAGAGGAAATGTGGGTGGTTTGCTACTACGTAAGTGGGATGGCGGGTCCTAGTCGTGAAGGTCAGTCCTGGCGGAACTAGGAGATCTAGTTCGTCCGAGTACTTTCCATGGTAGTAACGACAGAGCAGCGCGAGGCTCACCACATCTCGCTTTTGAGAGGTTGAAGTGTGGAAAATAATTCTTCTCCCCACTAGGACCTGGAGACGCTTTTGAAGTCTGTCAAGACTGGAAACTGAAGTCTGGGAAGTTCTTACCCAAATATGGCAACAGTACTCCATTTTCGGCCTGATCTGGCTCTTATAAAGGTAGAGGATAGCATGAACATTTTATAGCCATTTGTGCAGCTTTTTTTTTTCTCTATAGTCTTTTTCTCAGTTTTGTACTTCCTGTGTTATGCAGCTATTAGACTCTCTATCGCTGAGCAAGGTTTCAACAAATCTCTAAGTTTGTCTTCGTTTTGAACAACAGCTGTTCCCTGCACTTCTGCTGGTCACTTCAATAAATGAAGAGATTTATGGCTGGTTATCAATGATGATTTTTACATTATTCGGTGAAAGCACATCGGGAAATCTGTGATTAAAAACAATAGTTCTCAACACGTTCTCATTCAATACTGACTCCGACTTGGCACTGGACTTGAACACTAGTTACTGGCATCTCCAAAAATCGGCTTGTGAAGTTTCCAAGGTTACTTTTTGGCAATCTAAATTTCGCACACTACAGGTCGGTGAGGCTAGTTATTAATCACACCACGGCAAAGTTACCCTGAACTAATGCTATAAAGTGTAAATATTAATATTATAACAAACCATTCAGAACACACACACACACATATATATATATATATATATATATATATATATATATATATATATATGTCTCAAAATACTTTTACAAAGTTTGGGAGTGAGTTCCTCACACCAAAACGAGGACACAATATAAACTTGTTTGCAAATCCTTTCTTTTGTGTTATTACATTTAAAGAAAGTTTACGATAGATGACACTGTTGCCATGTAGACTAGGTTATATTTGTCATTCGTGTACATTTGTAGCTAGTCTGTTTTCAACGTTTAACGTGTGTAGTAGTTCTGTTTAACAATGTTTAATATCGTGAGCAGGCAGATGTGATTTTTACATACTACCGCTCGAATGGTAAAGGACTCAAGACTGCACGGTTGTATTAGGCTGCGTTTCCAGACCAAAGGCAGTCGAGTCCTCTAACTTTTTGCTGATGTTTATCGTCGCGTTGCTGAGACAGGGTCCGTGGTATCGCAAACTATGGATTGCGGAAAACCGATATCCGCTCGTACGCAGAACACATTCTACAGTCTGTCGGAGAGGATGCAGGTATCAGTATATGTCAAGTGGCCCTAGCATCTCGTAGTACATCATTGTTTATGGATGACGCAACATTTAGAAGAGATGGAATAACAAATTTACGCAACCGACATTTGTGGAAGGATTGGAACCCACATGGTACAATAGAGGCTAGACACCAACATCAGTTTACAATTAATATGTAGAAAGGAATTGTAGGTGACTGTCTGATAAGTCCATATGTTTTCCCAGCACATCTTACAGAAGCTGTCTACAGGGACTTCATTTCGAACACACTTCCAGAACTGCTAGAAGATGTACACTTGCTAATACGAAGACTCATATGGTTCATGCATGATGGGGCTCCAGCA
>CAHIKZ030000686.1:1470000-1533959 GCA_903632075.3 Acanthosepion pharaonis
GATAGTGATATCTTTTAATGATATGTACTTTGGCATCTCGAATAACAAATAAGTTTTTATAACTTTTTTTTTTTTTGTTCGTTACACTTTATACTAGTTCTTGAAATTAAACAGGATACTGGCCACAATTATAGTCACAATATATTTATTGTAAGACTATTTATTTAAAATTAACATAGTGAAAAAGAAAGCTCATGAAAATAATCTTAAGCCATAAAACAAAAAAACACAAAAGTGATGAAAAATATTATAGATATATTTATATACCAATTTTCACATTCAGATGTAAATGGATAACTTAATATCGAAACTTGCGATTGAAAACTGTTATATATCCAGTGCAAGAACTTTCCTTTGTCATTAAATAATTAAAAAAGGAAAAAAATTAGATCATCCAAGCTAATGTACATTGAATGTTTTACGTTTTCAGTAAATCTAGCATCTGAAGGTTTAACCTCAATGTCACGACTGAAGGGTCTTTTATTTGTTGGTTAATGTGTAAATTAATATATATTACCAAGGTCATCTTAATATTTGAGGGCTCTAAAAGCTTCCCTCCCAAGACGCAAAGATTTGGCTTTTCAAGTGGAAAACCTAACAGTATTTCATTTCAGAAAATTGCTTTATCATTGTTTGAATCTCTCTCTCATATATATATATATATATATACACACAAAAATTATGAAATGGACAAATCTGACAGTTATTTTGACATTTTATGTTTATACATAATGTTCGAATCCTGTCGGAGGACGAATATTTTCTATGAAGATTTCTCGGGCATTCAGGCCTGTAAATGTTGTTTAATACTGTTTATTATAAACAGAGCATTTACTTAAATATTTGTATCTATAAAAAGAATACATAAGCATAAAATGTCTTTTTTATATATATATATATATATATATATTTACTTTTATTTACTTTTTCTTGTGTTTTCTTTTCTGGATATAAAGTGTGTAAAAACATTGTCCAAATGTTCTGTATATCTGAGCGCTTTCGGCTATTCTCTTAGATATTATGAAGTAGTTAAATTTTTTAACTGAATGTGTAAATTTTTTCTGTGTTTCTAGAGTGATGTGAATGTTTTATTTTCCAAACACGGTCAGCACGTTATGGCCGTGTTCATATTTGACGTTAGAATCATAGTCTGGGTAATGCAACGTCTAGTGCCCCCACCGAATCTGTGATACGCACCCCCAACTCTACTATATCTCAATTGTCAGAAGGTAGTATTCATATAAAATACAAATTTTATTATAATTTAGTTATCTACAATGGACCATATGCAATATAGGTGAACAATTCAACTAGAAAAACTGAGAATAAATACAATGTATCTTAAATACAAATTAGAGACATGACATAATAGATAATTTATATTAAATAAATCAATGTTTAGTGGCAATTTTTAAAATCAACTTGAAATTTTTCTTAAAGTTGAATAATTATAACACATTCCAACATTATGGATAAAAATAGTGAACTTTATAGTCGTTTCTTTTTCTTTTTTTTTCTTTTTTTCTTCTAGACTTAGCATGAGCAAAACAAATTTAGATTTGGACGAAAGAATAACCTCAAAATACGAAAAGTTTTCATTCTTTAATAGTCAGTTGTGCTTAGCTTAAATTCTAACGTATATTATAAATGTAGGTAGATAAAGGCAAATATTGCTAAGAAAGCGAAGGTAACAAAGAATTTGCTCGGGGGCCCCTAATAATGCTTATCTTGCCCTGCCCCCTGCCTCCGAACGTGGGAGGGGTGTAGTACGCACCAGCCCTCTAGTGTCTCATTTTTTAAAGGATTTTATGGACCAGATCCTTACTTTGCAGTCAAGAAGACACTGGTATTAATGGCATTGCCATCTAATAGGATTCTGAAGTTTTATTTTTTTTTATATTGAATTTCGCTCGAGACCCCTAAAATTGGGAGGAGTGCGGAAACTTTCCAATGTGTGCATGTAATAAGATAGTTTAGTATATAAAACTGAACTGACGGTAGATTCTAAAAAATGATTTTATGACAATTAGAGAGTAAACGGGTCTTGAAAATCGAAGTTAGCAAAAAAGTGCATCAGATTTCGAAGTATTGAATATTCGAATTACTTGATAGTTATCTCCCTTGAATTTTTGTAAATGTGGAGAATAACATTTAAAATTTTTATTTGTTCTGGAAGCTCACCGAACTATGAACCAAAATCTCCGATTAAACCAAAATACAAGTATGTAAATGATTTTAAAAGTGTTTTAAACATTATGTGTGTTTTTTATTCTTTGTTTATGACGGGAAAGGAGTTTTAAATGTTAAATTAAATTTGTCTTTCAGATATATTTTAATTAATGTCTTGAAAGTTCCATTTTAGGACGTTATGAAGAGATGTTGAAAGCTTTTCAGCCCGACCAAGAAGAATGACCTCAGTGCCATAAAAACTGTACACCTTATTCGCCTGGCTGGGAGTTCAATGAACTTGGTATAGCCTTTCTGAAGTTTTTTTTAACAATTAAAAAATATTTGGTCATTGAAATTCTGATTTCAATGAAGTGGGTGGATCTGAAAATGTTTTTGTATTCCTCGTGTGTATAGTTTTTTGAGACACCAGTATTGATGCTGAAAAAATAGTTTTATATTGCAACTAGCAATATTGAAATTTGCGGATTTGCTAATACTGCGGGAAAATGCGAATCGATTTTACACGGTCGGGGATTATCTTCATATATAATTATCCTTTTGGTTACAAACTGAGCTGCTGTTAGATTTTATTGAGCACGTGTATCGATCATGAGTGCTTTAAGTTCTTAGCTGGTCACACAGAATATTCGAGCAGAAGTGCAAGCTTAAAATTAGCAACAATATTAGATTTGTCGGTAAGGGGCGCAACTCTTGCTGTCTTTTTCCGCTGCACTTAATTTGTTAGAAGAGACAAAAATAGTAACTAAACATTTGTTTAGTGCTCTCCAGTTACGTTCAGTTTAGCATTCGTAACATGAAGTTAATCGAAGCAATTCTCAAACATGTGTTTAAGTCCATAAAAGCATGAATAAAACTTAAGAGAACATATGACTGAATAGTATACACATTTCCCAGAAATGTGTGTTTTTTATTGATAGCTTTTTATAAACCTAAACGCGGAAATATGCAAATTAGGTATCTCTGGTGATTATGCTGGAGCTAAGTAGGCTCTGTTATAAGTGGCTTGTTGAGTACTCTATGCTGAGAAGTCCGCAACTAGCTGACTAAATGTCATCGTCATCTCTTGTGTACTCTATCAAAGACTTGAGAATAACTTGAATCAGGTAGCTTTCTAGATCTGCACAAAAATGTACAATAGCAACGTAGTCAGCTCGTACAACTCGACTTCTTTTTCTTAGCATAAAACTACAATCTATCTTATTTTATTGAAAATAAAGTTTTTCTTTTTGTTTTCATCTCTCTTCTTCTCTTCTCTCTCTCTGATTTTTTTCTTTTCCTTTTTCTCACTCTTTTCCTTTTTCTCACTCTTTTCCTTTTTCTCACTCTTTTCCTTTTTCTCACTCTTTTCCTTTTTCTCACTCTTTTCCTTTTTCTCACTCTTTCCCTTTTTCTCACTCTTTTTCCTTTCTGTTCAATTCAGCTAAAGCAATTCATGCCACTAAGACGCAGTGGACAACCTTGACTGATAGAGAATTAAGACTTTAGAAGGAAGAGGAAAGTCAATCCTAAATGGGAATCAATAGATAAACCTCTTCTGCTTTCTGCTCTTCTCCTTTTGCTCTCTTTTCTTCTCTCATCTCTTTTTCTTTTCCCATTTAGAGAGAGAGTGAGAGTGTCCATATTCAAAACGTCAGAGCTACAAAAACTTCAACTTTATTTAGTTTTGCACTATGAAGGCATTTTCTGCCAGTTCGGAAAATGAAAACCAGAACCCCCACCCCTAATAATTAATCCACTGAGTGGAAGTGAAGAGGAAAAGGAAAGAGAAATGTTTACGTTTTTAGGATTGAATTCTAACTAAGTTGGGTTTTCTTACTGGAAGATCACAAGGTCATTGAACAGCTTGTATTTTAAAATGGTGTGGGTTTCTTTTTATCGTTCTTATTTTTGCCTTTTTTTTTCTTTTTTATATATGACCGTACGTATTGGGGCAACGGTTATTATCATGGAAAATATCGACTACAAACAGTTCAGTTTTCCTTCTTGATACTAATGGCCTTGGGAAAATGCATAAATCCATTGCCAGAAAAATATCACTGACATGCCACAATGATTGTGAGGGAAGAGAACTGATGAATGAACATTTGAGCTTAAAAAAAACCCAGCTCCATAATTATAAGCACTATCCCTAATACTCAAAATAATGTTTTGTTTTAATCATTTACCTCCAAGCAAGGCGGGAATGCTACTGGTACGCAGTGGATTAAAGATAGTGAAAGTGAGAGAAAACAGTGGGTATACGTGAGACTGAGGAAAGGATGTTCAAAAAAAAAAAAAGATGGCGATTAACGTGGAATTTAAATTTTTGAAGATCGTAGTTATCAGGAAGCAAGGAAACGTGTGTTTTACAGGCGGGAAGGGCGAGGAAAGAAACTGCTGGAGTAGAAGTGGCAGTTACATTTACCTAATTCAACAGTAAAATGGTGGGACCTAGATGTCAAACTAGTAGCTACACTTAAATTCATGTAGCCTGTGCACACGGGGAAAAAAAGCTCTTCAGAGCAGCTGTCATGAAAATATTTGTAGAAAAGAAAGGGAAGCCATGGTTATACGCATTATGCAACTTTTATATATAAAGACCAACAAATGATAATAGTAGCGTAGACCAGCCACAATATCTACAATTATGCAAATTAAGGAACATGTTAATATATAAATTTTACAGTGTAAGGTAAACTATTGTGTGTGTGTATATATATATATATATATATATATATATATATATATATATATATATATATATATAAAATATATATAATATAATATAATAACTGTGTTAGGAAAAATAATCCAAAATAGGAAAGAATTCGTTAGGTTTTTAAAAATATAGTTCTTTAGTATTTTGTTATTATTTAAAAAAAATAGTGAATCATACAAAAATATATAAATATGTATTGAATCATATTTTTATATATATATATATATATATATATATATATGTGTGTGTGTTAAAAATGGCTCAAATTCATATATCAGCTACTAAAGTTTCACCGTACCTGGCTATTCGATCTGTCTGAGAATTATGATATATAGAAACGAAGATTGGGCTAAAACATTCGTCGGATATGAGTTTGTACGTCCTGTCAAACTCATATCCGACGAATCTTCAACCCTTGCGTCTTAAACTGATACATCGAACCACATCTCCCACTTATTGTACCGAGCATGTATTTTTTTTTTTTTATTGGGACTGGCACATCCGTGTTTTCCGTTGGATTTTTGGTCGGACGTATCATTGGTTGATTTAAAAAAAAATTTTTTTTTTTTTTTTAATGACGTTCACTGACCCACATAAACTATGCCCAGGTTCTGTCAGTTACCGAGGATACAATGGAAGGGAGGAAAGGAAGTATGTGTAATTAAGAGAGAGAGTTTTCTTTGTCACTCTCTTAGTGAAAATCTAAATGTATATTTCCATATGGTGTTACTACTACCTAATCCTACTACAGAATAATCGTTAAATTTCTCAAAATATATAACTCTAATAAAAAATGCCATAAAATTGTATATTTCCTTCAACCAAGTTTGAAGCGAGAAACATTTAATGACAATCCCTATTGTCATGTTTCGAACCTGGCTAAAGGAAAATTTTTGATTTTGATAAATAAATAAATAAAAAGTTACAAATTTATTGCATCCTACCGTTTAATTACTACATGTACACTCCAAATGTTAGAGAACTCACATTCTTTATTAAAATTTTATCGAGTGCGCAGGTAGATAGATGTCACACAGTGTTTAAAAAAAATGGGGCGTCCATTTCATATATGGATATCCAGTAAAATTAATATCTGTCTATCTCTCTCAAAAGATACATGCATTATTCGGACTGTTATCCTCATCTTCATTGAATATGACAATGAAAATAATACGTTTTGTTACTCGTCATTTTTTTAATCTGAAGCTTCATAGAAATTGAAATAATACTAAAAAAATTTTACGGACTACCAATGGGTTACCACTGTTCTGAAGAAGACGTGATGAAACGGTTGTTTCTTCAACAAAGTCGGGTGCTGGTTCGAACCTTGTCGAGACGCCAAATTTTCATTAGAAGAATCTGGGTTTTCCAAACTAACTCTTCTGAAATTCGCAAAAATATTTCGCGAACGCGCTCCACCATTTCTGCCGATACCATTAGAAGTCCAGATTCTCTTTGCCCTGCATAGACAGCCGACCTCTTTGAACTTTTTGTGCCATGTCCAAATCTGCATTGCAGTAGGGTTCAGTTTTAGAGAGTTCTCTCACAAATGCGCGCTGCACAGTCTTGTTCGACTCTGAGCATACTCTAACCCATTCTTTTCCAGCGAATGGCATTTCTATACCTGAAAGGAAAAAAAAAATCATGGAACAGAATTTTAAGTTGTTTTATAGTGGCGTGGGGTTTAGGAGTTAAAACGAACAGTTGATTTAGCCACATCAAGAAGATTAAAGAAAGGTTTTAATGACGATGAAACACGCAGCAATATTCTTATTTGTTTTTCATGTTTTTTTTTTTTTTTTTTTTTTGTAAGTTACGCTATATATATATTTCTTTGTCAAAGGGTTAAAAATACATGTTCCTGGCAGAACTGTCATTCGTCGATATTGACAATATATTCCTGTAAATATTCTAACTTTTTTAGTCTATTAAGATTTTTAAAATTAAAAGTAGAAATCAATTGGTCATTGTCCGGAGATTTATAAAAATATTTAAAATTACTGTTATCGAAAAATTATATTTAAAGGTAGACAACTCTGATATTGTTAACTCTGAATTGGTTACCTTTTTATCAGTTGACAACGCAAAAAAAAAAAATCGGTATTTATTTTTGCCTCTACAAATGAATAGTATTTTATGCATTCTTTCCTTCCATTTTTTTCGTTTCTTCCTTCCTTCCACACCGATTTCTCTCTCTTTCTCTCTCTTTCGCTCTCTTTTTCTTTTTTCTCTCTTTTTCTTTCTTTCCCCTTCTGTGTTGCAAATCTCCACTTACATTCATAATGCCTAGGTGCCATAGTATTTGTAGAAAAAGCACGGGAAAGTGACTGACGCCGAGACGCCAGGTTAGAACTAATAATATTTCTGATTCGCTTTTGGATTTTATCAAGAATCTCCAAATAGCAACATCACCGGACTAAATGTGCCAGAAATATTATAAAAGCATGGGAGAATAGTAGACTGATATCTATGTAAAATAGATTCTGGAGAGGAAAATTGTTTCGCACGACACAGTGAACCAATTTTTTTAGCAGCAGACCTAGCAATGAATTCAGTGTAGTCTTTCCACTTGATGTCAGCGCAACGAGTTACTCTCTTGGAGGTTAGTATCTGCCATGCTGATTGAAGGCAGAACGGGTTCTCAAAGATGATTAACAGAGAGCAGTTTAGTTTTAGAGTCGTTAAAATTAACAAGCCATTCTTTGTCTCAGTTAACAACACTGTAGGTCGTTTTTTACTTTATCGAACTGATCAGACTCAGTATTGAGACAGGAGTAAATGGTTATCATCAGCATAGATACTAAGTTGAGAGCTGATGTCATTAAGAAGGTCGTTAATGAAAATTAAAAACAAAGTATAACCAATGATAGTACTGGGGGACACCTGCTTCAATACAGAAGGATCTAGAAGAGTGGCCGTTCAAGATAACTCTCATTTCACGAGACAACGAATGATCGGTTCGTGTTTTTTTTGTTTTTTTTTAATCTACTTTATTACATAATAAATATTATAACTACACTCAGTGTTGCCACAATGGACTACGATTAAACCTAGAACACTAACCATGCGTATATAGTACCCAGTGCAAATTTCCCTATTTTTAATTACAATTTTCACTACCTGATTTTCTTACCTAAATAATGTTTTTCAATTCCTATTAATGTTAATTCAAAGTACAAAGTTTGAAGTGCCTGCATGTAAAACATTTCAAATAAAGATTTATATTTAATATTTTTTTTGATATTTTCAAAATTGGGTATGATATACCCATGGTTAGTAGTGGTGTAACATTAATTGATGGTTAGTGTTCTAGGGTTAAAAGTCCAATGCTACTAAATTTTGAATTTCTCTATTTAGGGCACTTTTTAAAAGTAATGACAAATCTTCAAAATCTTTAGCAACCCATTTTGGCAACTGAAGTCGCAAGTGATGAATTACGCTGGTTATTGACGGCAAATGTCAGTATTCCAGCACCTTTCACAGTATTCTAGCTGATTTCAGTAAATCGATGGTTTAGATTTTCGATCTTTCTTCGGATATCCATTTTCTTCAGACTTTTTGATATGTTCTCAATGCTTCGACAAGGTCCAGATATTTATCCAGTTTTTCTTTGAATTTTTAATCAGTGAATTTCGTTGTTTCAGCAGACCACAATCTGACACTATCTTTTTCTCTTGTCCACGATTATTATACGCTTCAATCTCCAAATCCCAACGGTTATTTTTGTTTTCAATTATCAAAGACTGGTATATGCACAGGCGAGAATCTCTGATTTAAATTTTCATAATTCTTAGTGGCGCACCCTTCTTCTGCATAATTATGTTTATACTTTTTTTCTTTATGGTAGTTTGTTATATTCACTCATTATTCAATAAACTTTTAGCTTTTTTTTTTCGTATTTGGTAAAAGAAAGATATCGTTTTGAATCAGCTGAAGCATTGCCGATTATTAATGTTTGACAAATATTTCTCTTCTGTCATGTTTTGTATCGCCACGGAATGCAAATAAGGAATAGTGGAAAATTTAAAAAAAAAAAAAAAAAAATTTTTTCTTACTAGCAGTGCTTCTCACTCGCTAACTGGTAATTTTTCTAGGAAAAAATAGTTTTTTTTTCTGTTATGAAATGTTGAAGGGGTTGTGGACATTCAATATATTTGTTCAAATAATATGACTGTAAAGACAGAAGAAATTAATTAGTCAGAGAGAATTATAGAAAATGATTCTGTAACGTTTTTTTATTATATATGACAGATTTCGATTCTTTCCTTACATCTTCTGATAATTCTCCGAATATTCAGCTATTCCGAAAGCTTCCACTACGGCCATGATAGAAAATGAAAATATTTTCTCCGAAAAAAAACCGATTTTCGAATGTTAAGTCAAAAGTTGAAAAGAAAGCCAAATGGAAAGTGTCAGGTGCCTGAACTAAAAAAAATTTTTTTCTTTTTTTAATTTAAAAATTTTTTTTTCTTCCATTCCCGATCGCTGTCTGGTAAATTTTCTAGGAAAAATTAGTTGTTTTTCTGTTATGAAATGTTGAAGGGGCTGTGGACGTTCAATATATTTGTTCAAAGAATATAACTGTAAAGTGTAAAGACAGAAGAAATTAATTGGTTAGCTTGTTATAATTTAGGTAAGTTTTACAGATAGATGCTAACTTTTTGAAATCCAAGTATAATGCAAATTTCAAACACTTTTGCACTATATAAGACTATATTCCTAAACGGAACTATTTTTCGTATTAAAATCAGAACGATCCTCGAATAAAAGAATAGTAATGAAGGACAATATACCTTTTTTAAAATCAATATGCAAGTTAGTTAAACCTGAAAAGTGATATCGTCTAGAAGTAGATAACATATAACACAGATGTTGAGCACTTAGTCTGTAAATTACTCTAAAGTAATTTGTAACACGTTTATTTATCATCTCTCAGATGCGTCTCTGTCTTTGGGCAGAGTGCACACAGGGGCACAAAGGCCAGAGTCGAAACTGAGGAAAATTATACTGAGAGGTGCCGGCCCTGGGGCCCGAGGTCACGCCCTCTCATTGCACACACCGAGGCCAGTGCAACCAACGGTTGCGGGGGCTCTGGGAATTTTTCTTCCTTGCCCGGGTGTACGCACTCGGGCTCCCCACATTAAACTGACCTCGTGTCACAACCTGACCACGTGGGGGTGGATGAGTAAATACAAATTACTATAAAGTAGTTTGTAACACATTACTTATCATCTCTTGGTTGCGTCTCTGTCTTTGGGCAGAATGCACACACAGAGAGAGGGATCGGTGCTCGTACCGAGTCCAGCGCAACCGACGGGGCTGCGGGCAATTTTCGTTCCTGGTCCAGGTGCACACGCTCGGGTCTCCCCCTTAAAAAAGACCTTGTGTCACAACTCGTCTTAGAGGAGAGACAGTAATACTTAGTGTGTAAATTACTAGAGTTGGGGCTTTTTAACCTCGGAATTTGTGGGAGAATTGAACTCTAATTTCGTATTTATTCATATAGATTAACGACTGTATATTGCCAATAAGAGAGTTACAGTACAAAGCAAGAGAAATAAAATGAAATAAATACTAGTATAACAAAAATGATACCATAGAAAAAAGAAAGAAAAACTCTGTCAGTTGATATTTTCATAGATTACTAATTTACCCGTACTTTCAAAAAAAAAAAAATGTAATTGTTTTGGTTATATTTTCTGTATGAACAAAAGATATTTAAACAATACAGTCAATTATATTCTTCTATGCATGAAGGAATTTTGATTATTACATCAGTAATGACAAAAATATTCGCAAAAAAAGCGAACACGAAGAAAAAAAAACAATGTATCACCAACCTATTCTTCTTATTTAATAAAGCGTTATTCTCTTATAACTCGCGATGTTTTCGCTTATTGACGTCGGCTAGTGCCTTCTGTTACTAAAACAGTGCAGTATCTCATTAGTAATAAAGGGAGATGAGGTTGCATGCCCGATAAATAACAATGTGTTTTACATTATAGGGAATAGATAGTTAAGTTCAGGAGTGTTTGCTGAGATAGAAATGTAAAACAGAAAAGAAACATTTATTTTTGTTTCATATAAAATCGTCCGCCAAGATGTCAAGGTGGCGTAGCGAAATAAATATCGCCTGGCATGATGTAATGTCAACATCATCTCCAACCCAGAAAACGTTATTTTTATCTTTAAAATTCGTATATATTTTAAAAGACTCTTATGTTCTTCATAGTTCTGAAAAATGAATTTTTTAAACCTGTAGTTACAAGAGGTTAATGTAGGCACGGCAAAAGCTTTTTTTTTTTTTTTTTTTTTTTTAAGCAATTAGCTTATTGGTAAATCACTGTCTCCTGGCTTCTCTTGTTGATATTCTGTCAACATAGATATCTTCATGAGATCGCTAAAAAAACAGAACATAGCATGATGAAAAAGACGCCAAACTTGACGAAAACAAAATTTTAGCGTCTAAATATTTATTAGCGAGAGCGAAGATAAAAGTATTTTTTTTAATTATTTTAAAAAATTTTTCCTTTTTAGAATATTCTAAATTTTGATTAAAAAAAACCTTGTTTCTCTTTGTGTCACCGGAACTAGTAAAATAACATAAAATTTTAGCGCATTTTTTTTTCTGTATGACAGACATTAATTTTGAAAATCTTGCAAAATAAAAATAATTGTCGGATTTTAATGAAACTTTCAGAAACTATTCACAAATGATGGAACTTGTTAAAATATGTTTTTCTTTTTTAAAATCATGGCAACATGGCAATTTTTTTTTTTTTCATATGTATTACCCACCCACCCTCGCCCCCAAACTAATTGTACGAAAACTATAATTTCTATTTTGGGAAGATTAGTTAAAAGCACAAACCTTTGAGGAAACCAAATCATGTTTTTTTTTTTTTTTTTTTTTTTAGTTGGACCACCTCTACCTGAAAATCGTCTCTGAATTGTAACATACAAAACTCCATTTAATTTCAAAAGCTTTTAATTGCTTTTATTGATTTCAATGAACATGGACAATATTGTCTGAAAGCAAAAAGATATTTCGATGAAAAATGAATTTTTAAAACAATTATTTGTTATTTCTGAAATATTTTATTTTTACATTAGATGTTTTTAATTCTTCTAAAATTAGGGAAAAATTTGTAAAATTTAACGAATGTTATTAAGTAAATATATATTTACAGATTATAATTTCCAAAGCTTTTTACAAACTGACGAACAACAGTATATAAAAAATATAATTTGTGTCAATAATAACACTGTAAATCAAATCTACGGAAGACCCGAAGTATCATGCGTGCAATAATAATAAAAAAAAAAATCAGTAGAGCAAATATAATTATTTATTCAAAAATAAAAATAATCACTACAAAAATAGCCATTTTGTTTCAACACTTCTAGTGTCTTATCAAGTGATTTTATATATATATATATAGCATAAAATTTAAAAAAAATATGCAAAACAAGTTCTCTTCTTTTAGAGGCAAATAAGCAACTTCAACAGAATCTCGTTTTTATAATATTTTTAATCGAAAGAATAGATTCGAAGTTTGACCGAATGGACCGATTAGGTAAAAATTAGTTAATCTGTTTTTAGAAAACTAGTTAACGAACCGCTAAAAAAATTAACCCTTAAACACTAGATCTACCAAAAAATTACATGATGATTTTCTAAGCATAGCTTTGACGTAACACAAGGCTGAAAATGTGGATTGAACTCGCTATTCAGTCATAATTGATCTCGTAAGACAAACTTGTTAACAATTACACCACGTTAAAGTGCCCACCCTATCAATGAACCTATGAACTCGAATCAGATGCCGTATCAGTTTATGCAGATTCCATCTTGGAAAATTAAACCCTCTTTCTTTAATTATAGTTCACTGGACCACGTATTGAAATGCGCCAGCGTAATTCGAGTATGACAAATCCCAATGGTTCTGTCCCAACTACATCTGACAGCAAGGCCTCTGATTAGGAAGTTTTCTGCTGTTCCCATGTCCACCCTGACCCGGAGTGGTAGCACCTGTTAGGATCTCAGCTATGGGCAAATAGTTGACCCCCAAACTGGGGTCAAAACACTATGAAAGTGTAAAAGTACGTTTTAATATCAACAACACATTTTTGTAAAAGATTATTAGCAGCAATACATTTTTGGAAAAAAAATTATTACCAGCAATAAAAATCTTGTCGGCATTAAATAACTCATTTATGTTGATATACCGAAAAACAAACCAAACCGAATTATGTAGTTTGCTTTTTGTCACCAAGCAGGTGGCAATAGGCGCGCGCATACACACACACCCACATATTGAAAGGATTTTTTATGTGATATTATTTCTTATGATAATATTATTTTTAGCTGATACGCGTGTTTGAGTTGATAGCCCTTTTTTGATTTTTTTTAAACAATGAAATTAATAATCTGCTTAAATTTACAACTCCTACTAAAGAAAAAATGTGCTTCCGGTTAAGATAAGCCACTATAAAAATTCTTACCCACTAAAATTAACGTTTTATCGTAATAAGAAATAATGTCTGATAAAAAAATCCTTTCAAAAAACTATTGTTTATTTTGGGTACGAGACAATCTAGCAGATACAGATTCGCCGGAGTCCCAACGAGAAACGTGCTTTCGTTAATATAAGTAATTTCAAACCTTGTTCTATCAGGCTGGCTCCGTGGCTTAACTGGTAGAGGTACACTTTTTCTCAAAAAAAGAAAAGAAGGTATGTATGTTCGATTCTTGTCAGAGGCACATTTTTTAGATCTTCTCATTTTAGTTATTAATCTAAAAAAAAAAAAATTCAAACACGTGTATTCACTAAAAATAAGGTTTATCGTAATATATATAATTAAATCAGTACGTTTGCGACGTCCAAATACTGACCCAGCACTAAATCCAAGCTGGCTTACTTTCTGATTTGGCTTCTTGTTAATTAATTACACGCTGACAATTTGATACGACGCTGCACTTGAACAAGATTTTGCGTAAAGAACACACTGGAAACACTTACATCGGCACTCATTTAAGCCTCCCACAATCAACTTGGGGGAAAGAAAAACGTATGTGTGGCATAAATGAAAGAGTCACTGACTGACATTTTGGTGATATTTTTAAGTGTATTATAAGTTTTGTAAATCATAGTTAATTCTTAAAAATAAAAAATTATTCACCATGGCCCTTAGAGATAAATCATCAGGCAATCAGAATCTTAGATATAAAATTCTCTCTCGTACATACTCACGCATACACCATTCCTAGTTGTATACATACTGAATCTGCTTTAGCTATATAAAAAATTTCTTTTTAGTGAAAACCATTACTGTACTTCACCCATTGCGTACTTTATTTTAACATCTATTAGGGAGATGAAATTTAAAATGTGAATATGGCAATGAGGATAACAGTCCGAATATTGTAAATAATACAAGTAGTCAGAATCGGTTTTGTATCCGAATTTTTGTAAGAATCTGTGTAGTTCTTAAGTTTGCTTAGAATTCTTTTTCATCAAAATTAAGATAGCCACGACTTAGAAGAAAAAACATAACGTCCTTCGCGACAGTCCTTGTTTTTGATAATCTTCTATCTCTAACAAAAGAGCGTATTTCAAATATTGCGTCATGTGATATTCCTTTTATACCGGGCTTTTTCCATAGGATGCTAACAGATATTAAAAGTTAAAAAATAACCATAAATACGTAAAGAATGCGTATATAGGTATTTGTGCTTATTACCTAAACAATAATAATACTGAATATTTTTTTAAACATTAAAGTATATGTAATCACATACAGACCTTGTCGAATTAAGAAAACTTGTTTTGATTATGCTTACGGCTATTTCACGTTGACAGACCGATTCTTGTACCTTCACTGAAGTTAAGCATACGTCATTACCTAGATGGGTAACCGTTTAAGAATCCCAGTTGCTGTATGCTTAGATGTGCGAAGGGTGTGACAGATAAATATTCCGAAATGTTAATCGGAGAGCAGAGTTTCAATTCCAGTTGTTTTCGTTATATTCACTTAGGCGCAAATACCCTTGGGAAAAGGTATGAATCCACTTCATATTAGTTAATTAGTAAGACTTGTATCACTAAACCATTATTATCTACCCACCCAACTCCGACCCCCCCCCACAAAAAAAAATTACAGTTATTTTCTGGCTTAAAATAACCTGCAAAGCCGTAGAAAACGAATCAATATTTAGATAAATTTTGCTGTCGATATATACCTTGTTGGGTTACCTCTTAATTTTTGAAACTGCTACTAAGGAACGTTCTCAGGACTATAAATGGGCAGTGACATTCTCTGTCATCTTCTTTTTTCCTTTTTCACTCGGTGATGGTAAGATGTAGGTCGAACGAGGAAAACACTTTCCCCACTGGGAAACTCGCCCGCACCTTTCACTTCATTTTTTCTAGGACTTTCTCCTACACCAACCCCTCCCCACCACACTGGTTTAAATGTTTTCTTCATTCATGTTCATTGTCTTGTAAGACGCAGCAATATTCTATTCTCTCTCTCTCTCTCTCTCTCTCTCTATATATATATATATATATATATATATATATATATATATATATAAAATACTAATAATCTTATAAATATAAGCAGCTATACTCGTCCGGCAAAACCTTAGGTATTTTAGCTTGTAAATGAACAAACCAATACCCAAGGGGGGGGGGGAAAAAAAAAGGTAAAAACGAAGAAAGAACTAAGAACATGTACTTCCGGCGAAAATAATCGTCTAGAATGAAAGTTCATAGTCCAAAGAAAAAAACCTCCAACACGAGTAAAGTTAAAATAACTAAGCAAATTCCTCAATACGCTAAGTAGAGCAAAATAAGTAAACCTAAAGAGCCAGACAAACTTACCTAGGTTTCACCTACGCGGAAGATATATAGTAATGATACAATATGGTAATCCGTATGTAATTTCCAGGAAGATATAGACCCAAAGTGAGCTATAGAGTCAAGACAGATGATAAGTGTTTGATATTCTTTAAAACACACACACACACACACACAACACACACACACACACACACACACACACACACACACACACACACATATATATATATATATATATATATATATATATATATATATATATGGTACACTTTATTTCTTTACGTGGACTCACATCCTGAGTCTGCCATGTTTGTAGTGGGCCTTTTAGGAGAGACACGTGTTTTTATCTCATCGCATGCACCGGCCCGTAACAACCTAATACATTAAGTAAATAATTTTTCCTTCCTTAATTGTGGTTTGAAATCGCCAGAAAGAGCGAATTAATTCGTATAGTTCGGTTATAAAAAAATTTCAACAAAAGAAAGTACAGAAAAATGAAGATTCGAGTGGATACAGGGGAATTAAGAAAGTGAATAGCCTTTGAAACCGAATGACGTTAAATTATGTGACATTTTTAAATCTGCCTCAATAGCGATTTTCTGTGGGGGTTCTAACTTGAATCATCGCAGTTTCTTTGTTTTCTTAATTTCTATTTAAGTTTATTTGAAACTGGTCAATATCATTGTGATTGATTTTCTTTTCACTTTATTCCATACTTAAAGAATGCATTCAAACAATGTTGCTGCCAAGTCACTATCGAAACCACATGATTTAAAACATTAATTACAAATCAATCTATTCAAATAATCTGAAGTATTGATTATAGCTTCATCGTGAAATATCTATTTAGAAGCTTAGATTGAACAGATATAAACTTTATCCTGTTTGATAAACAATAAAAAGATCATTTACATTATTCGGACTATTTAATAAAAAGATCTTATTGAAATAGAATTTCTTATTTCTTATTGTTATAGAAAAGGTTTAGCATTTGCTTTAAGTTGAAATAATACTTTAATTTTTAAAATAGATATTTGTTCATACTTGAGTTATTTCTCTTTGATTTAAACAAAATTCAGAAATATAGATTGTTGGATCTTCGGATCAAAGAAAATTGTGAAATCCCCCTCTCCCAAATTGACTAGGAAGAATAACGTCTGTACACTGCCGGGAATATTACATCCAAAGGAAGCAACTGCTATTGTTTCTAGAGCATCATAATGTTGCTATGGAGATAATCATTCTACCATTAACACTTGCCTAACCAGTAATAATTGCTTATTTTCAATGTACAATTTACACTAAGTGATGAAATTTATTCAAACAAATTAAGACTGAACATAATTTGGGGATTCATTATATTTTTGGCTCTTCTGCTAGAAAATACTTAACTGAGAAGTGTAAGAAATGACTAACGTACAGGTGGAGGTATTGAAATTCTTACGAAGCTTTCGGAGTAACCCCACACCTTTGAACGAAACCCCTTGGCATTGTTACAACAATTTCTTTGACTGGCTTAAAAGGAATCAATCAGAAGGCGCCTTACTGAAGCTGTTTCGTCCCGATCTGCCAGCTATGTTTGAATCTTTCTTCCTCTTCTTCACGTTGCCTTTCAACGAGTAGCACGTACAAAAAAAAAAAAAAATACTCTCGGAAAAAAACTTCACCAAAGGATATGTAGAAACTGGGATTGTAGCGCCTACTCCAGGTAAAGAAATATCTTCTCAATGAGGAAGACTGGGTTCTGAGACATTGCCATGTCACCACAACCACAAGAAATCACAAGATCTCAAAGAACTGTTAACAGTTCGTTTCTTTTCTGTGACAAGATAAGTCCGCAAAATAACATTTTTTTATTTTTTGCAACACCATTATTGTAAACCTTTTTTTTTCTTATACTGTTATACTCAGAAAAGGTTTGAATCTCTGGTTTGCTTTCGTTCTTTTTTTCTCACGCCGTGTCATGTCACTGAATTATCCTTTTTTCTACAGCGGTAATTATCTTTTCGAACAGACTTAACTGATGAAATACGAAGAGAAGGGTAGATGTAAAATCAATTGGCAGCGATAACAAAACCAAATCCTTTTTTGTCAATCTTTTATGTTCCCTGTTCCTACAAGACACGAGTGATCATGGGTCTCCACAGCTTTCTCTTTTGTAGCTCTAAGTAATATTTGACCATCTTACTATCTATTCCAGTCTCTCTTCGGTCATCCATTTACAGACGAATTATGCTTAAAACTTCCTTGTTGTTTATGTGTTCTATCTATGGTATTCTCCATCTCTTTTATAGGAACACATCCGTCTTGCTTCAAGTTTCCACTTAATCTGTTTCCAACATTCATTGATATTACGCAGTACTTCAGGAATCTTTTCTTCTGTTTCTTAATACTTTGTTTAGCTCTTGGAGGGCATCTTTCGCTATCTCAATGCGCCTTTCGTATCGCCTGTTATGTAGGCATCCGTTTATCGCACAAGATAAAGGTAGTATCTTGTTTGGTCAAAATTCAGTCCTTTGGTCGTGAAAATGGAGTGACACCTTCAGGGTGCAGACGGTAGGCGACAGTATATAGAGGATGTGAGCTTTTCGAACTACATACACCCACCCCCGCCCGCCGTTGCGTGTTTATTCCACCCTTTTCTTTGTGTTCTCTCTCTTTTTGTCGCTGTGCACTTACGTTTTCTCTCTCTCTCTTGTCCGTGTCTCTGTCTCTTCATCCCCGTGTTTCTGCTTTTTTTTTTTTGTCTTTCGGTCTACGTCTATTCATATACACTAACAAGCACCAAAACCTTTATCTGTTACTACAACAAAATTGATTGCACATCTGCACCTCTTTAGTCACGCTGTTGTTTGGTTTGCTTTGTTGTTTTACGGCATATTAACCACAATGGGTTATTTAATGCCGACATTTTTTAATGCTGCTAATATTTTTTTCCTTCAAAAATGTATAGCTGGTAATATTTTTTCTTCAAAAATTTATTGCTCATAATAATTTTTTACAAAGTATTTCTGGTATTAAACCTATTTTTTACATTTTCATAGTATTTTGACCCTAGTTTCGGGGTTAACCATTTGCCCATAGTTGAGGACCTAATAGATGCTACCACCCCGAGTCAGGGTGGATCAGGGAAAACCAGCAATTAAGATGTGTTTCCACGCTCCTCAAAACCTCCTAATCAGAGGCATTGCTGTTGGACGTAGTTTATCGTCTTACCCAGGACGACACGCCGTTGTTAAGGTTCTATATAATTTAGGTTCAACCTTCAAAAACATTGATATATTTGTGGTAAAAAAAAAAAATGACTGAAATAGAAAAAATAAAGAAAAGTAGTAAATATGTACATAAAAATGCAGGAAGTCCATTTTGCATTTACACATCAATATATACATATTTTATATACACAGGTTGAGCGGAATGGAAACGACCTATTTGGTTTAGAGGAACTTTTATTGATAAAATAGAAGTCAAGGGGTTCTGCTGAACTGTGAACTAGGTACACCCCATGCAATTTCTGAATGTTCATCGCAACTGACAACTAAACAAGTGAAAGGAAGGCATTAACCTGAATGTCCTAGCAGATTCGGACTTCCATTAGGCAATATTCAGCGTCTCTATTTATACACCTCGTTGCTGGTGATGCAACTTGGATGGTTGACGTCATTTGCATATTTACTTCATTTAACAGCCGATAATTAATTCTTAGAGAAAATACATTACAAAATCATAAGAGTGTAAGCATCAAATAAATACCTGCTATTGTTTAATGTATTGCATATTTAATTTTTAATTCACCAAGATATGTAATTACCTTTTTGCTATTTTATATTGGAAATATCATGTGAAAGAAACTTTCTTTCACCACAACCTCTCACCGCCTTACGTTTAACTTTTTCATCACTGGCGTCTAACTTTTAACAGCTTTGTCTCCCTCCCCATCTGCACAGTTTTTTTTGTCTATCTTACTTTAATTCTACCCTCTTGTTGTTTAGTAGTTTCTCTATTTCTTTTGTATTAAGTCCTTACTATTTTCTCTTTTTCTTTTCCATATTTACTCAATCCGATAAAATCTCCACCCTTCCTCCCTCAAACTTTTTAAACCTTTCCTGGTTTCTCCTCACCGCCCTTACTCCCATTCTCTAACTCCTTTTAGCTCAATGCCTCTTTCCCCAATTAGTTTCCCAACTAACCCTCCCCTTCCTCACAAAGAGATATAATTTAGTCATTTGCTCCCCATCATCTATCCCAGCTTAAATGTTTTATATAGCAAAAAGATATCATTCTCCTCTTCCTACTCCTCATGTAATCTCCCGTTTATTTCAATGGCTTTTTTTTTTTATCCTTTTGTCAATTGTACAATATGTACGAAGGAGGATGTTTGCTTGGAAAGTGCAAATTACTACTACCACCACCTGCAACCGTGAGAGTCTCGTGAACTTACCCGCCGCACGGTAGACATATGCGACTCTAATGATATATGCATCTGTTTTACTAACATTGGCAGAGTTGGAATGCTTTCTTTTTGCTCGAAATAATACAGGTATGCAGCCAAACATGCAAGCAGATTTACTTACATAAAATAAAAAAGCTGAAGAAGACTGTTTCTTTTATTAGGTTTTTGTCTCTCTTTCTCTCACACACATTCTTTTATTTGTCAGTCGCACACGCGCGTGCATACACACAAACTCTTTCTAAATACACTCGTAGACAATCAATACTTATTCTAATATTGAACTGTCACTGGCTCTATATATACACACACACACACACACGTTTTACCAGTTTGTGACTGGAAGGGATAATTCCGAGGAGGATATAAATCCAGGAAGAGCTCAATGTAGACTACAGATCATTATAATGGTAATAAATTCATTAGTTTAAAAGCTGCCTAACGTGCGGCATTTAAGCTAGCTCTTGCGGAGGACTCCTGATTGGACCTTCATCGCAATAGAGAGGAGTAAATGCGATTGGCAACAATAAACTACAAAAGAACTATAAGTATTACATTAATATTTAAGCTTACCTTTTGAATATTCAACGGCAATTCTTCTGTCGCCACTTAATTTGAAGTCAATTTGATGTACGTAGGTCCTTATTTCCGTAAAAACAATTATTTTAATTTCATGGGTAACTTTCACTGGATTTCGTAATTAATTCGATTATTCCCAAATTTATTTCCAAGTTATAATAATTGTTATCATGCAAAATATCCGTCGCAAAAAAATCGCGTAAAACATTCACCGAAAACAAGAGCAGTAATGAAAACTTGGGAATCCAAAATTCCAGGATTGCTGATCCGGATGAGGACATGATTCCAAAATTCCAGGATTGCTGATCCGGATGAGGACATGATTCCAAAATGGTATGATATGTTGGGCTACGGCCTCTAGGAGAAAAGTTGAAAACACGGTCAATTTTATTTTGAAACACTGTAATTTGAGAAGTCATTTTTTTTTTTTTTTATTTGAACATGAGCTATTGAAAATTAGAGAGTTGTATCCATTTTTGTATCAGTAGACGCTAATATGGCAGAATCCGAAGTGAAGGAAAAAGATTGTGTATAAGTGGGGGGATCAAGGAAGGGATAAAAGCTGAACGAGGGGTTCAAGAAAATAGAAGATGGCGATTGACGTTGCATTTAAATTTTTGAAGATTGTAGTTATCAGGAAGCGGAAAGGTGTTTCACAGGCGAGAAGTGCAAGAAAAAAAACTGTTTGAATAGAAGTAATGGTTATATTTAACTAATTCAACAGGAAAAGGGTGAGATCTAGATGCCAATCTAGTAGTACACTTAAACACACACAGTCTGGGCATCAGTGGAAAGGCTCGTCAAAGAAGTAGCTATGAAAATATTTATACAAAAAGACAGAAGCCACGTCACGTTGGTGGGAAAGTGGCTGAAGTCGAGATGCCAAGTCAGTATCGATTATATTGCAGATCCTTCTTTGGATGTTGTCAAGAACATCGAGATGAGTAGCAGGAGCACCTGACCATATATGGCAACAGTATTCAACGTACAGACGAACTGTAGATTTGGAAATGTGCAAGATTTACTCTAACGAGAAAAATCTTCTGACACGAATCAGTGACCCAATTTTCCTTGCATTTCTTGATTAGATGCAGTCGTTCCACTTCAAGTCAGTTGAAAATGTGTGGCCAAGAAGGTGCAGTGAGACACTCTCCACGAGTCTAACATCAGGCATGCTGATGGTGGGTAGGAAAGTTTCTCTATAGTGGTTAAATGAAAGCAGTTTCGTTTTGGAGGCATTAAAATTTACGAGCCATTTCCTGTCCCAGTTAATCACAGATTGGAGGTTCTTTTTAAGAGTGTCGGCCAGGTTAACTTTGTCAACTCTGATGGATTTGCTATTGAGTCAGGAGTAAATGGTAGTGTCATCAGCATAAATGCCTGTTTGGGAATTGATGATAACAGGAAGATCATTAAAAAATCTGAAGCTGCGTAGGACCCCTCATAGAGCCTTGGGGTTCACCCGCGTTTGTGTGAAAGGATCTGGAAGCGAGCCCGTTCAAAACTACCTTCATTTCAAGATTTAAAATAACGATTGGATTAAATCCAGTAATACCGGAGCCCTGGAGCTCACGTAGAAGACCAGCGTGTTAAACACTGTCAAACGCCTTCGAGATATCCAGACCCACAGCTTGATATACATATTCAGTGAAACGCTCTATTTCAAATCAAATTATTCAAAGGTCCAGTAGATTGTCGAGGTATGATACTGGGTTATTTATGGCTTTCTCCGTTCGTGTTAATAGGTTACATGCTGGGAGGAACCCATCTCCTCTAAGAAATAATCTCAGACCTGACATAATGAGAAACAGATTTTCTTCAAGGTTTACGACCATATCACGTTGAAACATCGTACAATCAGCGAAGCTAGGCAACGTCGAGCCTGAACAGTACTTTGATGGTTGACTATTTGGGAATACCAGGTGCTGTAAGCTCGGATGTGCAGCTGGTGTAATGTATAATGGTCCGTAATTTTTAATCAGAGAGCAGAGTTCCAATTTCTGATGGATTCGTTATATTTCCTGACGCGCAAATACCCTTGGGAATGGTATGAATCCATCTCTACTCCCCCAACTACGGGTTACTTAGTAAGATATGTATCACTAAATCATTATCTAAAAAAAAAAAAAAAATTCTTACAATCTAAAAATATTTCATGGTTTTAAATCACCTGCAAAGGGTTAAGCCGTAAAAAAAACGAATCGACCATCAAAAAGCTTTTCCTCACTATTAGTGCTAAGCGAAATTTGAACATTATTTGCAGATTCCATTTTCATTGCTGTCAACCATCAAGCCAACTCTGTACCTCACGTTGCTTACTTAATCTGTACTTAACTGTGCACTCAGACACGTATGCACATACAATACTGCATATATATATAGTTTTTATCACTATAAAGATATGTTATTGAACAATATTTCTTTCTCCCCCACCTGTGACCATTTCATCATTATCCCTTTTGTGAATAGCTTCGCGGGCATACTTGAGCGTTGAAAATAATTAGTTTAAGCTCATTAAAACAAGACAACCAACTGCACTAATTAGTGTCTTTGATACATGCAAACTAGGAATAATCCTTTCGTACTTTCAACACTACAAATCAACACTGATTAAGTTTTTCTTTAAAAAAAAACAAAAGGGACAGAGCACACGCAAGAAGAAAGAGGTAGGAAAACAGTAGGAAGTGCTGTCAAATCTCTCATTCATAAACAGTCGTCAATAGAGAAATAGTAAAAAAACGGACGACAAAAACAGCGTTAAAAATTTCTCTTGATAAAATGAACCACAAATTAGAACGCTTGAGAGAGAAAGGTAGACAAAGTCGAAGGGGGAAGTGATAGACGGAAAACAATTTTTTTTATCAATTCAAGGCGATAATGCCACTATGGTGGGTAATTATTCGTGAAAGATGTTTAAACAGACTTTAGAAGGAACCGGAAACTCTCTCTTAATCAGGAAACAAGGAATAAACCTCTACTCCTGTTCAAAAGAGTGGGAAGCAGTGTAACCTGAACGATGGCAAGAAAAGCTGTGTGAGTGAGTAAGAAAGAATCCACCAACCAACCAGTTGTCTCGGGCGTTTTTTGTTATAATTCAATTGGTGGCCATCATCAAAAAAAAAAAAAAAAAAAAAAAAATCCAAGTACTTTTACGGAGATGAAAATTATCGAAACGTCTTAAAGTTAAATTTCAGGACGTGGAATTGTCGATTCAGTAGTAAATCTAACACGAAGAAGTTGGAATGGAACCTTAAAGTCCATTTTAATTTCATTTGCCACAGATTATATAGAAAAAAAAGGAAAATTAGATTCAGTTTACGAAGAAGCACCGAAGTTAAGCAATGTCGAGCCTGGTTAGCTAGGTGGGTGACCGCTTGGCAGTACCAGGTGCTGTAAGCTTGGATGTGCGGTTGATGTAATTATTTGGAGAGCCAAGTTCCAATTCCAGTTCTGTTCGTTATATTCACTTACGCGCTAATACCCTGGGAAAGATATGAATCCACCTCACTCTTCCCCAGATATGGGTTAATTAGTAAGACTTGTATCATTAATCCTTATCTCCCCCTACACACACACACAAAGTTCTTACAATGTAAAAATATTTTCTGTAAAAAGAATATGAATAAAAAGGAGAATGAAACTCTTTGGTAAAAAATTTTTCCTTTTATCATGTCTGTCCGTGTGAAACGTGTAGTGATAAACGTAAAATAAAACTTATACAAAAACATAATCACATAATTTTTTCAATTAAAAATAATAATAATAATGCAATTTTTTTTATTCTATGACCCGTAGTAGAAGTGGTGTTTCTTGGGCAAGATGGCCTGATGAAGTGCAACCCTCTCCAGGCCCGTTTTGAGTTCGGAGTTTTTCCTTAAAGACCGGTTTCCACCAAAGTTTATAGAACCAAGTCTGTTCTACAATTTACCCGTAGCTGGTGGATGGGGGAGAAGAAGAGGATTCATACCTTTCTCAAGGGTATTAGCACGTAAGTGAATGTAATGAATTCTACTGGAATTCGAACTCAGATCCATTGCATTTACTTTGCTAATTAGTAATTCTTACGGCTCGAACCATCTGACTCGTCATTTCATCTATGGTTGGCGGTCTATCTGTGTCTGTCTATCTCTTTGAAGCTCATGCATAAATTAATCCAGCAAAGCCATCATATATGCAGTATACACTTTTCGAAGACCGTAAGTTAAGTACATTATTTACATTATTCGGACTATTGTCCTCATCTTTGTCTCCATATTTATTACAACGTTTCGGACGTTGCACGCTCCGGCCTTCTTCATGTTTATTTCGCTCACTAGGGTAGACTGTTCTAGTTCCACGTGCCATATTTAATGGATGTCTCACTCACTCACACCATTTGAACAGGAAAGGTAGAAATACAGATAGAAAAATTAAGAGCTCCTATAATATTTCTCAGTTAAAGTCAATTAATAGACAATAATAATTGTGGTTGGGTATAGTATTTTTTGGTGGGGGTGGTGGATATTGTATCAATTCGCCAGCAAGATGCTACTAATGCACAAGTGTATATGTAAGTACAGGCTACATAATTTCTTTCCATTAAGGAATTCACTCTGAAAATAGGTTCACTGATATTTTACCCAGCAAATAAATTTAAACCTGATTATTTTAGCGAGGAAATTTGTTCACTCTATTTTAATCCATTCATCTTGTTGCCATGGATGACAACCTCCCCCGACCCAGTCTTGAGGCATTTATTTTGTAACAAATTGAAAAGTAATATAAAGTAAAAGGCTTGATATTCCGCTATGGCTGCTATAAGTTATTTTATAAAGCATGGTCATGGCAATGCATAAGAGATACTGAAAAAAAAGAAAGCTGTTGAGAACCATGATCACCTATGTTCTGTATGATCATCGCTCTTAGAGAACTTGGCCCACGTACGGAAAACCGATCGAGGCTTTAATTGGCATAAGAAGAGGCCAAGCCGCAATAGGCAATACACAGAAATATCGAAGGACCAGAGATGTTAAAATCTGAAGAGAAATCAGCACTAGCCAAATTGAATTGGAGCAAAGCCTTAGATGATTTCGGCATTGACAAAATTAGACATAATAAATGAAATATACAACAGTGGAAGGCCTAAGTAGATCAATTTTCATAGCGCTTCCTAAGAAACCAGGTGCATCGGACAGTCAAATAAGCCACATAACAAAAATTATCATTCGAATTCTGAGGAACAGATCACGTAACAGAATTAGACCGGAAATGAGACAAGAACAATGCAGTTTCTTTAAAGACAAGCAATTCAATATTTATGCTCAAAATGATATTAGAAAGAAAACACGAATGCAAAAGGGTGTATAGCTCTATTTCTGAGATGCGGTATTGTAACTATTTCCATCGTTCGAACTGATGTCCACATATTCACGACGTTTCGGTCCTTGTACGCTCCGGCCTTCTTTAGATGGTATACGCATAATACAGAGATATAGAGAAAAACAACAATAACAAAAATTGTAATATGAGCTCTGGTAAAAAAAAGGTTACTGATACATTAGGTTTATAAGTCCCAAAAATCACTCGCTGAGGGCACCTGGCCCAGTGAATAAAAACATTGATGGAAGTAATCGAAAATATGACTTTGCACCCAAAGACTTGTGAGTTCAATACCTGGGTACAGCACAGGGAACAAAAGCTTGGAGAGTTGAGTTAGAGAGAATCAACTGAGATATCCAGAAAAGGGTTCGGTTCGAAATTCCAACGTATATCACATGAGGAAGGCCGAAGCGTACAACGGCTGAAATGTCGGGAATATGACATTAAAGATGAAGACAACCGTCCGAACGATGTCAGTCAGTTATGTGCCATATGTGATACACGCAGGATTATGTTTTATGTATGTATCGTAATTTTTTTTTTTTTTTGGTTAATTCCGATGTTCTTCACGATTACGTCATTTAAACGGTCAAACTGGAATTGTTATATGTAATTTGAATTACACGATAACAAACTCATCACAACTCGCCCTGGTTTAGAAATGTTACTCATAGCAGAAAGCATAAAAAAAACGGAATAATCATAAAAGAGGGAACCAACTTTAAAACAAAGAATTTAAAAAAAAAAAAAAAAGAATATAAAGAGTGGAAAGTATCGTATGTTTCTTATCTCAAATAGAACAGACGCTAACCAAAAGCTTGATTCCATCTTGTGGATTACAAATTTAAGAAATGAAACAAAAATACTACTAACCTTCTTCAGACATAAATAAACGAACTAATTACAATTAATAACGTCGAAATCATCCCGGCTACTTATACGGAAATGTTAAAATCCATAAAACAAACCCACCATTACGTCCCATAATGTATCAAATTCTACTCTTTATACAATTTAATTTTGTATACAATTTATCTGAAAATCTATATAAACTGATCAAATTATACTTATCTAATAAATAGTTCTAGTTCTATTACAGATTTCCTTGATATATTGCATTCTAACCTCGATAAATGTTGAAAATCTGTTTCCTAATTTTTCTGTTAAAGAAACCATAGAAATAGTAATACGAAACTGCTATAAGAATCCTAAACTCACTTTCTAATATTAGACTATTTTACGTAAACTCCTACTCTTTTTGCATTGCACATGTACCATTTTATGATCACTATGTTAACATTTACACACACAAACACTGACGGCGGAGCGATGGGCTCACCTCTGGGTCCTATATCTTATTTCTACATGAACCATGTAGAAACAAGGTCTTTAATAATTTCAATTAACCCTCAATATATGCCAGGTATATTGACTACATTTTCATGTTAACGGGAAACAGATTGATTTAAAAATCCTTAGAATAACATTTGAAAGCAACTTTGTTCTACAATTCACTTAAGAACTCAACATTAAAAATAGAATCCCTTCCTACTAGCAGATACTAATGATGTTTTGTCGCTCGATAATGGTTTCCTCTTTGCACATATTATTTTTTAGAGAATCAACATAAAACATTTATCAACAATAATTTCCCAAAACATGTTGTTGATGAAGAAATAAGATTAGCTTTAAAGAAATTTAGAAAAAATAATATAAGCAACCAACTTGATATAAACAAAAATAAAAACTCCATTGTTTTATTGTAACTCGGTGTATCCAAATTATAACGAAGAAGAAAAGGCTATTAAAATTATAATCCACCGGGATATAAAGTTATTGATCCTACCATTAACTTAGATTTATCATCTATTATAAAAAAAAAAATTAACATCTAATCTAATTCTTAGAAATTAACAACTCAAAAATCTATCCGATGTAAGAATGTTGTTTATGAATTCTTGTGTCTTTTTGGGAGATTGTATCTCTAAAAATAACAAACAACATTACATTCTTACATTGGTCGCACAATCTCGTAGGTTGAATTGTCATTTGTCAACATGTAGTGCAATTCGCGCACTTATAGATAAAAATATCACAAATAAGCAAATTAATACTAACACAAGACAAATTTTAGTAGATAACACGGAAATGATATATAGGTCACCGTGCGAAAAAAAAAAGACTCAACATTCTGTTAGTTATTGTAATACAAGAGAGGCAACCAACATTAAATGAGGTATCTTTTTCCATATGGAGTCGTATATTCAAGTGTATAAAAAAAAAAAAAAAAAATAGACATAAAAATTCCAGCTTGACCGTTTAAATGACGTAGTCTTCAGTGGTTTGAAATTGGTTCCAGCAAACATGCGAACACTGGAATTAATCAAAAAAACGTTACAAGACATACACAAAGCATAATCTTTGAAAATTAATGTAGTAACATTCGAAAGTACTCGGGAGAAAAATAAAAGAAAATTAAAAAAAAATAAATATTACCGATTACATAAAACTAAATAGGAAATTTTTAAAAATTAAAAAATGGATAAACAGCACTTGTTGATATTCAACCAAAACTGTTAGATGTGTATTTCAGCAGTAAGAATTCAATCTATCTACATGACGACTATTAGTAAAAAAAACAAAAACAAAACAGCTATGTTGGGGTAACAAAGAAAGAAAAGAAAAAAACCCACAAACACACATATATATATATATAATGGATAAATATAGGTAAATCTACGAGCAAATAGCATGGAACTCGGAGTTGTGCAATCAACGTAGATTATTATGTATATTTTTAATATATATATTTATGGAACGAAAATGGCGCCAACATATGTCACCCTGACCTTAGCTTAACTTGAGGAAAAACTCTGTGAAAATATAAATCAAATATATGGGGAAAATATGAAAACCCACTTCAATAAATCTTCGAAGCGATGCTAAGATGATTGTTTTATCTTCTGGAAATCCTCATGGGGCGATATTAACCAATTATACAATCTACTCCAAAACTTTCACCGGAAGATCAAATTAACCAAAGAACATAATTTTAACGAACTCCCATTTTTAGATATACTCATCAGAAATAGAAATAACCACATTATCACCGATATCTACCACAAACCTTCAGACACCCAACAATATTTTTCATTTCAAGAGCCATCACTCAAAAATCTGTCTAAAAGGATTTGCACTATAGTGGCCGACAAACACCTCGGTAAAAGCCGCTGAGAAGAATTACATAAAACTCTCAAAAATCGAGGTTACCCCACACCACTAATAAAGAAAGGTTTTGAAGTAGGAGAAAAAAAAAACCTTTAGACCAACTACAAAACCCAAAGAAACGCAACAACGAACAAATTCTAACATGCGTCTCGACATACAAGAACAATCCAGAACTACTGAGAAAAATAACATGGAAACTTGACCTACTTAACAAAAATGAAAAAAATGAAAGATAAATTAAAAACAAGCAAAATAATTAAAAGCAAATGCCTATCAAAAAAACCGTAAACATATTAACCTCATCCAAATTTAATCAACATACGATACAAGGAGTCACAAAATGCAACAACAAAAGAAGTGGAGTTTGTGATATCATTGTAGAAGGAAACTGAGACACTTTTGTAATCTCACAACAACGCTCTCAATAAAGAAAAACTTAAACTGCCACTCCAAAAATGTGATTTATGCGATCAAGTGCAAAACATCCTATATAAGTATCACCCAAGAATTAAACAAAAATTGAGGGGCATTGTGCAAAATAATGACTCAACTGCTGACGTGTTAACTTGGTTCCGTTGAAGCGTACTGATATCGCTATCGAAAAGGTATATATATATATATATATATATATATATATATATATATATATATATAAATATATACTACCAGGCTTCGTCCGCTCGCTATCGCTTCGCAAAGATATGTTCTCGACTTGAAATCTTTGGCATTTAAATTTTCTTTCAATTTCATTTTTAACTTGTTAAGGAAAGTTTTACATATAAATGCCAACTTGTTGAAGGCCAAGGAAAATGTATAGGAAAATGCAAATTTCAAACACTTTTCTGCACTATATAAGACGATATTCCTAAAGAGAACTATTTTTGATATGAAAATCAAAATCCTCGAATAAAAAAAGAGTATGGAAGGACAGTTATCTAATGAAATAAGCTGTTTTAAAATGAATATGTAAATTAGTTAAACCTGAAGAGTGATATTGCCTAGAAGTAGATTATATATAATACAGACATTGAGTTCGTAAACCCCTCCTCTGAAGGGGGCATACACATTCTGATACTTACTGGTCACTACCAGTGACCAGCAAGTATCAGAATGTGTATGTCTAGCTTGGACCGGCTCAGACCAGCTTGGACAAGCTAAGACCAGCGGCCCGAGTGATCATGTGAAAAACCGACTCAGTGGGGAGGTATACACATTCGGATACTTGTCAGTCACTACCTGCGCTGGTAGTATCTCAGCTATGACTAGCTTGAACCGGCTCTGACCAGCTAAGACCAGCGGCTCGACGGAAGTGGAGAGTCAAGTTTGTAACATATCTATTTATCATCAGTATAATTTTCCCCAGTCGCAACTGGGGAAAATTATACTGAGAGATACCGGCCCTGGGGAACAGCTGCCCGAGGCCGCCGTTGCGGGCAATTTTTGTTCCTTGCCCGGGTGTGCGCGCTTGGGTTCCCAACATATAAAAAACAAAAAACTCAAGTTTTAGTAGGAAGACAGAGTAAATACCTTGTGTGTAAATCTATCTCTTGAGGGACACACATTCTGATACTTACCGGTCACAGGGATCCGTCCTTGCTCTGGTAGTACCACAGCTATGACTAGCTTAGACCAGCTCTGACGAACTATGACCAGCTAAAACGAGCGGTCTCAGTGAAGACACTCTGGTCTCCACGTTAAGGACCGACCTTGTGTCAAAACATGACTCAGTGGGGGACGGGGTCAAGTAAATACAAATCACTCTCTTGAGCGGCAGAGTGCACTCAGGGGCGACTCCGTCAAAGGACAGTCACAACTGAGGAAAATTATACTAAGAGGTGCCCAGTCCTGGGGCACAGCTGCCCAAGGCCGCGCCCTCTCAGTGCACTAGAGGGAGTAATGAGAGCACGCACCGAGGTCAGCGCAAACGACGGTTGCAGGAGCTGTGGTCAATTTTTGTTCCTAACCCGGGTGTACGCGCTCCGGTCCCCACCTTAAAACTGACCTTGTGTTACAACCTGTCTTAGGACAGATTTGCAACTGAGGAAAATTACACTGAGCTCTGTGGAACAGCTGCCCGAGGCCGCGGGCAATTTTTGTTCTTTACCCGGGTGTATGCGCTCGGGATCTCCATATTAAATCGACCTTGTGTCACAACCTGACCTCGTGGGGCAGGGTCAAATACCTACTATAAAGTAGAGCTGGGTCTTTTTGATCTCAGAATTCGTGGGAGAATTTAGTTTCAATTTCGCATTTATTCATATAGATTCCATAATATAGGTTTAACTTAATTAGCTATTATGTTTCTCTACCTCTTCAAATGTTGAATGTATAACTAATTCTAATTTCTGTTTTCCCATCTTTACACTATATTAATTTTATCTTTTTAAATTGTCTCCTGTTCTATCAACCATAAAATAAAAATAATTGTTTGTACGGAAAATAAGGATCTACGTACATCAAATCGTCTTTAAATTAAGTGGCAGCAGAAGAATTATCGTTGAAGTTTTAAAAGTTAAGCTTAAACATCAACTCAATACTTAAATGCAGCGATCAATTTTGAGTTCTTCTGTAGTTTATTGATGCCTATTGCATCTACTCTTCCCTATGTATTGTGATGATGTGGAAACCAAACGTCCTCCACCGGACCTAGCTTAAAATTTTAAGCTACCTGCAGTTTTGGGTACAAAAAGAAAATAAGAGTTACTCCCCTTGAACCATGAAAGCAACGATAATGGCTAGTGTAATCTATTAATATATATTTTTAACCTCGTATAATCTGGCAACAATGAATGTGAGCACAACGAAAATCGTTCCTTGCGCTTAACTTTTCTAGGGCTTTTTAATTGAAATCGAATAAGTGAGAGCGGAGGAGTTGCTTGGACTCGCACAAACACATATACACTGTATTTTATAAGATGTATATTTTATATATTTTTTTTATATGGATATATATATATATATATATATATATATATATATATATATATATATATATATATATATATATATATATAAAAAAAAACAGATCACTTTAAGGTTCCATTATAATAATTTATTTCACCAGAGCCCTTTTAAAGAAGGATCATCAGATAGCATGAAATGAAAATTCAAATTTTATATATATATATTATATATATATATATATATAAAATTTGAAAATAAGATTTACAATCCGGTGTCCTTTTCTAATACCAAGGAGTAACCAAATTGTACACTAATACAGTTTGTTATTGGGAATTACTACCAATCGATATCAAAGGAAATTTTCACGAATGCTATGTATTTTGCTACCCAATATTTGGACAAACCTTAAGCGCGGGGAACGAATTTCGTTGTGCTCAGATTCATGGTATGCGGGGTTAAAATATATATTGATATGTTACACTAGCCATTATCGTTGCTTTCATGGTTCAATACTTTTTTGCTGAAACTGTCAAATTTTTTCGTTAAATAATGATTAATTTTGAAAGAGTGATGAAAGATGAAACATATATTCATACTTTATCTTTGATCAATAATTTAAAAAAAAATACAAATGTAATTCTAATATATTGTAAAAAATAACGTATAGTCTATTAGTTATTATAAGTAGGAACAGTACTTTAAATTTGTAGCAACAGATTTTAAATATTAAAAATACGACTTACTCATATTCAGATGACCCTTTCAAGAAATCTTTGTGTATAAAATTATAATTGAGGGGGCCAAAAAAAAAAAAAAAATCCCAAAAACTTTTTATCGTTGAAAAACCCAGACGACGCGCAAAAAACGGATGTCATTGTTTGTGATCAAGCACCCCTACCCCCCCTTAACTTAACCTGATTTTCAAAGTAACTTATAATAGATGCAAAAGTCTAAGGAAATTAAAACCAAACCATCACTTATCAAAATAATTAAATTTTAAAATTTAAATTTTTTAAATTTTAGTTTCTGTTTTGAAACATAGTAATTCCTGTATAGCGATCGAACCATATTTTTAAAAAAAAAATAATTATATATATATTTTATATATTTATACATATATATTTCATATATAATATGTATCAGTCCGTTTTGTGCCATGCGTGATACACGCTTAGGCGATCATGTATACATGACTGAAGAAGCAGATTTTTTCCCGCAGTAGGTTGCATTTCTTTCTGCGGTAGACCAGTTGCCATCCAAGACTGTAGAACCCGGTCTGTCTTGCTATTTACACATAGCTGGGGGAAGAAGATTCTTAGCTCGTAAGTGAATGTAATGGATTCGACTATTTTTTATCGTTCGCAAAAAACGGATGTCATTCATGATCCACCGTGCCCCTTCTTAACCTGATTTTCAAAGTAACAAATAATAGATGCAAAAGTTGAAATTAAAAAAACCATGACTTACAAAATAATTAAATTTTAAAATTTAAATTTTTAAAAGTTTCTGTTTTTTGAAACATAGTAATTCCTGTAAGCGATCGAACCATATTTTAAAAAAAAATAATTATATATATATTTTATATATTTTACAACATATATAATATGTATCAACGTGACGCTTAGGCGATCATATACATGACTGAAGAAGCAGATTTTTTCCCGCAGTAATTTCTTTCTGCGGTAGAAGTTGTCATCCAAGACTGTAGAACCCGGTCTGTCTTGCTATTTACACATAGCTGGGGGGGGGGGGGAAGAAGATTCTTAGCTCGTAAGTGAATGTAATGGATTCGACTATTCATTACTCCACCGTGCCTGCTCTTATGTGTAATACAAAAAACAGTGGATAAGTTGAAGAAAAAAAGACTGAACAGTAGAGAGGAAAACTGACTCAAGCGGCCAAAACTGAAAGAGGGTTCATCATTTCAACTTAGAGCTAACGTGATAAATTAGAAAAGCTCCAACTCAATCCATAAGACGTTTGGCACGTGGGAGAGAAGTTTTAGGTATGTTAGTCCAAATAGCAGTGACAATATATGAAAATTAAATTTTACATGAAACTTATTCCAGAACAGAAAGTTAGATGGTTAGAAAAGGCGAATATCATCTTGAATATGTTGGAAAATAATGAATATATATATATATATATATATATATATATATAATCTTTATCTCAATCCTTAGCTATTTAATGATGAACATTTCATTTTCGTTTGATAGATTTCATTGCTATTCTTCTGCTAAGTTAGGTGAGTAATTATACATTTTTATTGCTCAAAGTTCAATGGCTTTATAAAAACTTCAAAGAATTCCAGTAAGATATCTTTAATCATTTCTAACTTTTAACTGTTTAGAGAATTTAGAGAATAATCTAACAGACAATTTTGCTGTTACACCCCGTATTTTGATTATATGTTCCATTTTAAGAATATTATTTAGTTGGTGTGGCACTATAAATCTTTTCACGCACACACTATATATATATATATATATATATATATATATATATATATATATATATATATATATCTCGCTCATGTCATATTTTGTGATTAACTCAGAAACAAGGCTAATACACTGGGCATGCCGGCAATCCTGAAGTAACAAATTAGTTGAACATTATTCCGACAATAATCCCCTGAATACTCTAAAAGTCTTTACGAAGATAAAATTAACCACATCAGCGATACAGAATTGTCTACAAAAGTATTTTATCCGTAGCAGCAATACAAACCAACCTTGTCAATCATTTTTCTTCCTTAAAAGAATTAGCTTCAGTTCTTGCTGAATGTTTTCTTCCTTTTCTCATTCCATATGCACCCCCATCAACATTATATTACGATTTTTGTAAATGTACTGTTTCAACTTCTGGTACTCGACCGTAACTTAGCAAAGAAGAGAATGTTAAAAAATCGATCTCCAATACAATATCGAAGTGAAAAGGAATACATTTGTAGACATGCGAGTAATAAAACTGTTTTTGAAAGCAGCAGTCGCAGAACATGTGATAACGTATGCACAAACACACAGATACATACACAACAGTGTTTTCAAACAGTTTAGAATGAAGAATTATGCGTCAGATTTTTTATTTTATTTTTATATATTCAAAAAAAGAGTCAAGGTATTTTGCTGAGCCCTTTTCTATGAAACATCCCATGTATTACTATAGAAACTGTAGCAAGTCATCGGATGAGAACGCGAGAGAACTATGACCAAGACCGGCATCGCTCAGCAAAGGCGGACTCCTCAATTTGTAAATATTGCAATGCATCTCTTTATAGCACCCATATGATGTGTGTTACTCGCACGCGGCACTTCATTTGCATAACAAAAGCTGTTTAGCTCTCATTATTAAAATTCTCGCCGCTTGACTCTGCCTATAATCTCATTATTAATTACATATGCGTATCCTGCTTCGGTTTCTGTCTTTAATAAATTGAATTAGCGACTAAAATTGGCAGCATGGGGCAGAAATATAAGAATGAAACCATTTTCACTTGAGATCGAGTGTTTTGAACGTAACGGAGACGCTAGGCATTCCGGATATGACGTTTTTAGTGCGTTTATAAATAGAATTTTGCGTCATCGTCTTTTGTGCTTTGTAGCATCTTCTTATAAGCAGCCAAGTCTGAGACGGATTCTTTCAACAAACTAGCGATTTTGGGGTGTCGTGGCTCATTACGCAGAAGTTGTTTTGAAACGGATAAATATGAAATGAGCTCCATTATCGAAGTTAATATTTTGATTTTCGAAAAGTCTGCGACCATAAACAATCAATTTTATACTTGTAAAACATACATATTCAATTTACGTATAGAGATAATCTCAAAGAAACTAGTTAGTTCTTTACAATTCAAGTTCGGTCATTCGGAATTTTTGTATCCGATATCGTTCCGTTTTACATTAATGAGGGAACACACATACACACAGTACTTTCTGCTTTACTAAATTTGATTGGTAGTCAGACACAAAAAAAGCTATTTACTTTTAGTCTTTTTCACCAACGGTAAAGCTGTAGAAATGTACGACTACAGTACCCCTTTTTCCAGATGCTTGCACAGGCCAGTGCCCTTTATTAAAATTGCATCGGTAAATGAAGCAGAGTTAATGCAAGAGATATTGTCACGTGTCCGCATAAGAAAAGCACTAGTCATCAGAAGTAATTTGTGGCGGGAACAAGCAAGCGGCGCGATCAAATGTGTCGGACCATCGAAATTGCTGGAGCTTCTTACAGCATTTTGTTTGACACAAATGGCAATTGTTTGGCAATGCTTAAATTACATTTTAAAAAAAAAGTAAATATACAGGCCCTCCCCCCAAAAAAAGATAAAAAGCAAATGCGTATAATACAATCAAGTGACTTGACCCAGTCAGAGTTCAAAGATTTGTTGCACTCGTGTTAAATATTTTTAATAATATTACTACTTCGCTAAAATTATAGATTACCCGACCCCCCCGCCTTACTCCGAGCCCTAAACATAGCGCAATAATGGAAATATCTTTTCCTCTACAATAATTTATAATTATTATTACAATTCTATTATTTTCATAGCTACTGTTCTGATAAGCTTTCCTCTATGGCACATCGACTTTAGCAATTTAAGCGCAGTACTAGATTGGCGGTTAGGTGCCATCAATTTACAGTTGAAATTGTTAGAAGTTATATGCTAACCGTTTCTCCTCTCGCACTTCTCGCTTGTAACTCTCCTCTTGCTTTCCAGTCAACTTTAACCTTGAAAAATTTAAATGAAATGTCAATTGTTATCATTGTCGACTTCATTCTTTTTTTTTTTTTTTTTTTTAATTCCCCTTTCTTTAATAATGCCTTTCTTTTTCATATTCTTTTACAGTCAGTAGCCCCCTTGTGTCTCCGTGGCTTTATTGCCTTGCTTGGGGTGAAATGTTTTTAAACGTGACTAGAATTGAATGCAAAAAATAATAAAAAATAATAATAAAGAAAAACTGCCATAGAAAACGCCACTGCATCGTGGCTGTATTTTTTTATGGAAAAGAATATTCATTATAAAAGTGAAAGATTCAGATAAATAATGTCATTTTTTATTTTAATCTTTGATTTTACTAAGCCACCAATCCCGACGCATTTGTTCACTTCTATTTTTAGTTGGGGCTGACGATTATCAAGCAGATCTTTCTTTTTTGCAATGGCGGCATACGTTCTAAATAATAGCGATTTTAAAAAGTTTTTTTTAAAATTCAATTTTTTGTTAGTCAAATTAAATATATAATTCAAAATGTATACAAAAAATATTTTTTAATTAAGTGAATAAAAATAAACAAAACTGGTAATTACACTAAAATGTCACGACAACTCTATCCTGGAGTATTCGTTTTTTAAATACTAGCCTGACGGTCTACTCGACATTTGCTGTCTTGTTCTCGTCTAAGTAAAGTTTGTGTATTTATATCTAAATCCCTCCTGTTTATATGTGACTGGCACGAAGATTTTTCAGGAGTATTTTTAATAACATCAATTCAGAGTATCACTTTATGTATTTTCCCTGGATTTCTGTGAGTTTAAGATACTCATCAGGTAAATTGTGTATTCAGTTATAAACGAACGATTTCAATTTTGATCGTATGAATTCTTCGAGGAATATTTTGAATTTGTTCGAACGCTTATAAGTTTAGGAAATTAAATTAGTGCTGATGACAAGTTTTGCAAATGCTCCGCGTACAGAAGAACTTCCTATTCCAATTTTTTGGTCGTTTTCTGTGTAGCATTTGCAACTAATGCGTGAACGGGCAGAAAAATTAATGGTTGACTTCCTTCCACAGAAAAATGTATTTTATGTCTTTTAAGCGCCATTATAATTCTATTCGGTTTTGGTAATGCCTCTTTTCGAAAGTTATTCAAATTACTCGGTTGTTAAATTTTCAGAACCCAAGCTCAAAATATCCTCTTTTAAACACGGCAAATCATTCCCTAGATGAGGTTGCACCAATGCATTCTGAATCCTAAGCTTCGCTGATCCATTGGATGTCTTCTGCTGTACGTTTTCTTCGATTAAACATGAAGAGTATTGTCGAATGTGCATTTTATATTTACCTACGAAAAAAGTTCAAATGGACATTTTTTCCCCTTAAAGAGTAACCTCGCAGGAGCAATAAAAAGCTAATGAAACATCGAATACACTTTTACAAGTTACTTAACCTTATGAAACACATGATGCTGAACCGTATATATAATCTATCATTTACACTCGTATCGTTCAAGTTAGCTAAGGAAGTGAAGTTGCTTAGTGGCCGATATGGTTACCTGTTTAATTCTAGTGTCTATAACATGTGTTCAAGCTTCATAACATTATCATGTATATTATTTTATTTTTAGCGTGAGAACATAAAACTAGGAAACGTCAAACGATGGCAAATTCGCAAAAGCATCAAAATTAAATGTCGACATGTTGCATAAGGAAACAACTATCGATAAAGAGTTAATTACAAGTGATTTAAGATTTGTTTACCCTATTTACGTTGTTCAAACTGTTGTCCTCATCTTTGTCATGTTTACGACATTTCGGCCGTTGTACGCTCCGGCCTTCTTCATGTGACATACGTTGGAATTTCGAACCGAACTTTTTTAGTCCGCTGGGGTAGATTATTCTCGTCTCACGTGCCATGGATATCTCAGTTTCAGTTAATTTCCTTTAACACACCTCTTTGTTCACCTCTGTGTCTGCTTGCAGGAATTATAAACCTGATGTCTCATTAATTAATATTTTTTTTTACTCGAGCTCATATAACAATTTTTGTTATTATTTGACTATAGCACTCTCTATTACTGGTTCCCATAGTCTATTCATGTCTATGCTTGGTCGGCTTAGGAGATTTCTGTGGCTTAGCATATGCGCTTATTCCTTAAGTTTTCGTATTTTCCAGTGATGTTCTCTATTATTTCAACCTCATTCCACGGAGGGCGGTGATCTCCCTTTAGCATATGCTAGGCTACACAAATCTGTGGACTAAATAAAGGGTTCAGTTCGAAATTCCAACATATGTCTCTTGAAGAATGCCGGCCGGAATATCGTGAATATGATAATAAAGATGGGGACAACGGTTCGAACATTGTAAATAGTGTAAAGTTACAATATTTCATCTCAGAAATGTAGATAGATGTTTTAAGATTTATTTTACTTCAATTTAATGTCATGTGAAAATTTATTTTGCTATTTTATCGAAAGTTTCTGTCGGAATTTCTGGGATGAGAAGTTATCGTTATTAATACTAATTAAGATAGGTACCTCCACGAAATCGCTAAAAAAAGAGCATAGCTTGATGAAAAAGACGCCAACCTTGCCGAAAACAAAATTTTATTGTCTAAATGCTTATGTTATTATTAAGAGGAAAGACCAAAGTTTTTTTTAATTATGTTTAAAAAATTTTCCTTCTTTTTAGAACATTCTAAATTTTGATGAAAAAAAAACCTTGTTTCTATTTGTATCAGCGGAACTAGTAAATAACATAGACAATTTTTAGCACGTTTTTTTTTGGTATGACACACATTAATTTGAAAAATCGTGCAAAAATAGAAATAATTATCGGATGTTAATGAAACTTTCAGGAACTATTCACAGATGATCGAAATTATTATAAATATTTTTTTATGAAAGTCATGGTAGAAATATTTTTTTAAAATATTTATTAACCCCCCATAACTAATTTTATGAAAACGCTAGAAATTCGATCGCATCGGTTTTAGTGATTACAATAATTAAAAGCACAGGGCTTTGAGGAATGCAAATCATTTTTTTTTTTTAATTGGATACGCTGTACCTGAAAATCAGCTCTGAATTGTAACATACAAAACTCAATAAAACAAAGATATTATTTAATTTCAAATGCTTTTATTTGCTTTTATGAATATGGACAATATTTTCTGAAAGCAAAAAAATTTTTTCGATGAAAAATGAATTTTTAATACAATTATTTGTTATTTCATTAATTATAATAGATTTTACATTTAAGTTGTTAAAATATTATAAAATTAGTTAAAAGCCGCACAGGCTTTCATAAGTGTCCTTATGAGATAGATCTTTTTTTAGCGCGTTGTAAATTGTATCATTTTGACTAATCAGAAGATCCCCAGTAATTAAGAAATGTAATTTTGTGCTTATAATCGAGCTGTAATTATAAAATACGGAAGACCAACCAGAATATAATTAAGTTGCGTTATTTGAGTTAAGCATTGTTCTCCGCTGTTAAGGCCTTTACTTTTGCGAAACACGTGTTGAGAAGTTAATTTGATTTTTCAATTTCAACTGAGAAGGTTACCTGCAAGTATCAGTATCATCTTATGAAATTTATATGATCTTATTTTTATATTAATCTCAGTTACGACATTTTTCCATAAATGAAATATCAAAATTAATAATAAAATGAATGCAAATACAAATAACAGTAGAATGTAATAAATGTACATAAAATTATAGTATTTTATGTACAATTCTGATAAAATTTCATAAGAAAGGTACCTATAAATTAATTAGATACCTTTCTTAAGAAATATGAAATTTAATGTCACTCTTAACAGTTTTATTTTAATTTCTTTAAAATATATTTCCCATAAAGCATCATAAACGTAAAGGTGAAAGCTAAGTACAAAAAAAAAAAAAAAAAAATTAGACCGCTGAAAGTTTTCGTTAAAAATAACGGGTAAATAATTTGTTCACGTAAATGTAAATTATTTCACTTTTCTCCTTCCGTAGAACAAATTAGCCTCATGGAATCCGTAAATATATCATTCATCACATGTCAAGAGACGCGAAAGTTTATGACCTGCTTTGTTTTATTTTCAAATTACATCTTTTTTGGCACAAAAGCTAAGTTAAGTTTGGTTCAAAATATTTTAAATAAACATTATAATTTCTGATTTTCTTAAAATAAGTTTTGAAAAAATGATAATTGATATTTAAAAATTTCAAAGTCAGATTTCCAGTTTTTTTTAAAATGGAAAAAAATGGTCAATTTTGCTGACTCAAAAAAAAACTAGATTTTTAACGAAAATTTCGGACGTGCTAGGAACGATTAAAAAATGGAAAAAATACCCCAAAAATACTTTGACCTTTCCTCTTAATAATAACAAACATTTAGACGATAAAATTTTGTTTTCGTCAAGTTTGGCGTCTTTTTCATCATGCTATGCTCTTTTTTTCAGCAATCTCGTAGAGGTACCTAAATTAAGACCATTGTTGTTGTTTACACAACGTTTCGGCTGTTGTGCTCTCCGTCCTTCTTCAAGTGTCTATCGGTCCGAGTAACCTACAGGGAATTTTGAACTGAACCCTTTGTTTAATCAACGGGGTTAGGCTGTTCTCGTTTCATTACCCATGTCTAGGGATATCTCGTTTAGTTTTTATTTTTAGTAATGCTCGCCCTGTTTCCACTGTCCAAGTATACTGTTGTAACCTAGGGAAGGTTACTGAATAGAATGATCAAACGAAGGTTGGTAATGAACGATAATACTTAGGACAAGAACAACACATATAAGATTCGCCAGCGGCGCGTAGAAGTAGTCAACTGCCAGAAGTGAGTCAGGTGAATTCCACATTGAATTCCCGACTGCAGGATATCTACCAACCGCCCCACGCGGTCAGATGTAGCACAAGGCTGAATTTAAAGTTGGGTATCCGAACCCGTAGGCCCGGCCAAAATTTCCCCCTAGGCCCCGTATAAAACGGGGTCGGGCAGCAGCCTCCCGAGACGAGACCCCGCCCTTCGACACAGCCCCATTTGGGGATCTTCCCTGCCCGGGGACAGAGAGCCTGACCAGCAAAGCCGGAGACGAATCTCCGACTGCAGACTAACTACACTTTTTTTTTTCCTACAGTATTTATGTGAATGGGAACTTACCAATTATCGTCCGTATGTATGCTACAACATATACACTACCCGAAAGCTATCCAAAATGATATCGAAAGCTTTGACAAAATTGTTTACGCAGGATCTAAGATTCGAACACTTGTAGCATATACATGCGTGTAGTCACTTAAGCAGGAAAGATTTTTTTAAGTTGGACATCGTCAACGAAAAAAAAAAAAATGAAAATTAATGACTTAGATATTTTTTCTATGGTTCAACCATTATTTTGTTTTTCAGGGAGAATTTTAACAAAATAAAATATTTTTCATATTTTTATTTGACTTCTCGATTTGGAATGTGTTACAACTTGAAAATTGATACCAAAGTTAAACATTCAAATTGGATAATATCTGTTCGAATGAAATCGTGTTAAAATTCAGTGACTTTCTATATTTTTTTTTTTTTTTTTTTTTAACATTTCAAACAAAGCAAGTCAGTAAACCCACTGGGAAAACAAAGGGTTACTGATCGTGAGTGAATAAGAAAAAAGAAATATTAAGGAGTGAAAACAATAGAAGAGGAATGAAGAAGATCGGTAGATAACTTTGATTGCAATGTCAATCATTGACTAGAAATCGTGGACTCGGAAGAGAGTTCCACAAGCGAGAAGTACGAATGAAGAAACTGTTAGCATAGAACTTACAGTTGTACCTAGCCAATTCAACTGTAAATTGAGATCTTATTGCCAATTTAGTACTGCGCTTAAATTAATAAAGCCTAGATCCCACCCTCCTGGGTATGACGATAAACTACATCCGCGTCCTGGGTAAGATGATAAACTGCGTTCAACAGCAAAGCCTCTGATCAGGTTTTGAGGAGCATGGAACCATTTTTTAATTGCTGGTGTTCCCAGGTTCACATTGACCCGGGGTGGTAACATCTGTTAGGGTCTCAGCTATGGGCAAATAGTTAACCCCAAAACTGAGGTCAAAACATTATGAAAGTGTAAAAATAAGTTTTAATACCAGAAATACTTTGTAAAAAAAAAAAAAAAATGGTTATCATAGTTTCCGAAGTACTTCATCATTTCATGCTTTCGGATTCATCAGATGATTTTTATCCAGCTTTACAGGTGTATCGCTCATTCTTGTCTTTCCACCGTCTTCTCTGTTCTCCATTACATTTCACCGAATTGTTTGTCTAATTTAACTTTCAGATAACGCTTGATATGAATAAATAACACCGCCTTCAGTGTCCTAAATATTATTGTGTTTGCTTCTATGTACGATCGTTACGCTTTATTACTTAGGATCAGGGTCTAATATCTGTACCTGCTAAAATCATTTAAGATTTTTAATCGAGAAATTCGCATTATAATAGTAAATGGGAAGAAATTTGGAAAAGTGAGTAAAGTATGAAAACTAGAGAAAAACAAGTGACTTGTAATGGTAATTAAATTAGCCGTTTCCTTATAATGAGACATTTGGTATTCATTAACCTGCTGTTGGTTGAAATTTATAAAATCTTTCTCTTAAAACAATTTTTCATGAATATAGTCCAGTAGTTGTTATCGCTCTTATATTTATTGGGGTTTCTTTGCTAAGCTATTATTTGAAGTGATGTGGAATGGCAGTATCTTCTCTTCGAGTTACATGCGATATCCATTTTAATTGTTGTAAGTCCTCGAGGAATTATATATATATGACAACGTAGCTGATTAAATATCAAGAAAAGACAATAAGCCAAACATTGAAGGCAGGTGCAGAAAAAAGTTAAACTGTAATACTTTAATTTTTTTTACACTATTCGGACTATTGTCCTCATCTTTGTCGCCATATTTATTACAACGTTTCGGCCGAGGTACGCTCCTGTCTTTTTCAGGTGGTTGGAATGTCGAACTGAACCCCGTATTTCGCTCACTGGGATAGACTGTTCTAGTTCCACGTGCCATTTTTTAATGGATGTTAGTTAATTTCCCTCTCCAAGTTCTCCGCAGCCTTAACCGGGTATTGAACTGACACTCTTTGGGCCCTGTCACTGGATCTAACTAACGCCTTTATCCACTGTTTCCATGTGTCCTTGAGGACCCCAGTGAGCAAAATAAAGGGTTCAGTTCGACATTCCAACCACCTGAAGCCATGTGTCCTTGTGTTTAATTTTTTTTTTTTATAGAGAGATCAGAAGAAAGATTCAGTAAAGGATTTAGTAAAAAAAAAAAAAAAAAAAGATTGGTGTATTTCTTCTTGACTTTTTGGAAACGCACCTAATCCCTGTTTATATAACCTAGATTCGCTTCATATGCAAAGAAAATAAAATGAAAATGGGCAAAGAAGGTTAGAAAGGATTTTAAAGGATAAAATAATACAATAGAAGTAAAAGGTGCAAAATGGATAAAAACAATGGATAATCTGTTGACGACGTTCTACGAATTTCTACGGGTTCACTTAATGGATCTACTTGTTGCTTTTCGCTGGCATACAAGATACTCAAATTTTTCCTTTTAAATTTTACGGATGGGCTTGAGATGTATTTCGAAAACTGAAACACAAAATGTTTAAACGTTTTATTTTGAAACTTAATAAACCATACGTTTTTGATGGATGTGCACAAGACTCGGAGTATTTGGGCGTTTTCTCCTTAAGGAGACATTTATTTTTAACTGATACAGTTGTGGTACATTTCAGATGCTAGGACGTCTTGACTTTCTTTCCCAATATACTTAAGATTAGTGCTTTGGCCATGATGGCTTGCTAGATGGTTTTGGCTCATTAGTTTTGGCCGGTGGTTGTCCTGCAGCCGTTGGTGCATGAGATTATTCGGTGCTGAGTGGCAGCTCATCATCTGCAGGAGAGAACGTGTATTAAAAAAAAAACTGATGTCAGTATTGGAAATAGTCAGCTGTATCACACCGTTACTGGCAGTAAAATCCTGACATGCTGTACACCATGGTTCTGTTATCAGGCTCTCCAAAAGTTGTGGCTGGTCCTACAAAAACCTCAGCTTTCTTAAATATATACTGTATGGATAGTTTCAGTTCAGTTTCTCTTACATAATGCTGAATTGCTAGACTCTCCTGCATCGAAATCGACGAGAATCTATTGTACCCTTTGGACAAAAAAATTAACATTGGAAATAATCGCTTAAGGTGTGTGGAACTGTCAGTCACCATACAGGATTAGAATGGAATTTGTTCCTGGTAAAGTGATTTCGTGCATTTTTTTGAAACGTCCGACGTGACACGGAAAACACTGAGTAATTTGACAGATAAACAGTTTGATTAATCAGTTCAAATTCCTCGAATTTTTAACAGCATGTCATCTGTTCGAGTGCAATATTTAGTTGTGAAGGCTAATAAGATTATTATCGTTCGTAATAAACAAAAACACCAATAAAAATAATACTGGATTTCGCCTTGAAATCTTCATGAAATGGACTCTTGTTTATGAAGAAATATTCCTTTGAACTGTTATCGTCAGCATTTAGTTTATTGAAATATTAATGTTACATTAAATAAAGCTTTTGTTTTTAATATATATATATATATATATATATATATATATATATATATAGTTTATGCAAAACTAGGTAATCCGTATGGGTAGATCCAAGGAGGATGATATCCAGAGAGCTCAATGTAAATTCAGAGCAAATATGTTTGAATAAAACAGACCACTTTAAGGTTTTATATATATATATATATATATATATATATATATATATATATATATATATATATATAAGACTGAAGTATTAATTCATTACAAATATTATCTATTTCAAAAGAAAATCTGTCATATTTTGCCTCTGTTTGTTTTTTGTTTTTTTTCCTTCTCCACACGCCAATGTTAATATTTTTCTAGGATCACCGGAAACTTCACTCCTTTTTACTTGGCTTGTCTTAAAATGAAATTTTAATCCCTTCTCTTGAAATATACAAGCGCAACATATCGTTAAACATTGATTAATCTATTTGATTTTTAAGTTATTGCTTTTGAAATCGATCATTTTCTTAATGTTAGTGGGATCGGCCAGATTATAACTGTAAAGAAGTATCTACCATTTTTTTTTTTTTTTTTTAACCCAAACTCAATATATTACAATGTGAAGGATTTGCATAGGTGTGTGAATACTACTAGTTCGGCGATAGCTGAACATACGCTAGAAAACCCCAATGTGCCAGGTCTTTAAGCCAAGTCATGTTCTCAGTACTGGGGAATGTGAATTCTGAATTTCATTTGAAGATATTTGAATATGTTTACATTAAGTCCTATCAGCCACCTTTCTGTAAGCAGATCTATAGGCTTAAAGTTGTAAATGTTAAATTTTTTAATATAATATTTGTTCTTTGGTGTTCATTTTTAGACCCTGTACATATGTTTTGTTCTCGATTAAGCTCTAATAGGAGAGGGTCGATAAACTGTTTTTTATTACTTTTTTTGTTTTAACATTTCCTTTTTCGTTTTAATAAAAATTTGTACCCCTGAAAAATTATTTCATTTTATATACGCAACATTGAGTGGCGTCTGATTTAAAGACTAATGATTTTGGTAAACGTGACGAATGTGAGCATCTGGATTCATTTTGGTGACAAAATGAAAAAACATCGCACGCGTCTTGATTGCAACAATTTGGGTCGTTAAGGTAATGATTTGTCGATGATTTATAATACGTTGTCTGGGATTAATTATCATGATGACATAGTAATTGAGTTCAATCCATGTACATGTAATATGCTCAGACTCCGTATGAAAAGGACAATTAACGAAGATAAGAAATTCTCAGACGTAGACAGTTGAATGGTACAATCTACACTGGTGGATTAAATAAAAGATTTAGTACGAAATTTCCTAAAGGTTACTCGAATCGACAGACATCTGAAGAAGGCTGGAAAGCACAAAGACTGAAACGTTGTGATAGTAACAACAAAGATGAGGATATTAGTTCGAAATTAAGCAATATTTTATAATACCTGTACAGTTATATTAATAGAAATCTTGCTTTGGTAATTAAGGTAACAGAATGTTTTTGTGCAGTTCGTATGTTTGAGTAAATATACTCAAATTGAGAAAAAAAGTTTGGGTTTTTTATTTTATTTCTATTACAATTCCTGTCTTTGCGAAAACCAAGTGTACGCATTCTTGAATGCTGAAGAATTCTTTTTACATCATCATCATCATTATCATCTCCAGTTTCCCTGATTTGTTGTTTGTATAATCCTTTACCTAAGTTTTTTTTTTTTTCTTGGAAAGTTATAGAGCATGTCACACAAAGTGTATTGTGAGTATGTAATCAATATTAACATGTATCCCAAATGGTGATGGGGGATCCTTGAATTTTTTTAATATAGTCTTTTTAATTTTCTTTGTGCTCCTATATATTATTGTATGTTTTTATGTGATTAAATCCCAAATTTTTGAAAAATCTATTTTCAGTTTCTCATATTTTGAAAATGTCTCGCATTGGTGGTTACTTGCTTTAAAATACTTTTTTTTATGTGAGAGGTTATAATATTTCAATATCTTTTAACGCAGATATTTTGCTAACTTATCGTGTCTATCTTCAAATTCATTTGAGGCTAAGGGGAGAGCACTCGTATATTAGATGATTAAGTATGCCCAGCGTCCGTTGTTGTCTGTGATGATGATGTGAGCAAGTGATGTATTATAAGAATTACAATTTTTTTTTTGTCCAGACAGGAGAATTAAATTGGCCCGAAAGAATTAATATATAACACTTGATCATATACAATGATCGAAACGTTATTCTAAAGTTAATCAAAATAAAAACGTGGAGATTAGTTCAAAAGAATAAAAGAGTAAAAATTATGTACTGCTAATTTGATAGATATATTATTAGTAGAATATATTTAAACAAATATAGTTGAACGAGAAAAAAAAAACCTTTTGGCATTAATCAAGAATGAAAAGATAAAACACCGATTGGCAGAAAGTGTAAATATGATGCATATGGTTGCTTTCTACCCTTTCTATAAATATTTTTATTACAATTGTTCTGATGTGCTTTCCATCTTGGTGTCTCGACTGTATAAATTTGAGCGTACTACTAGATTGGCAGCTAGGTCTCATCGTTTTACTGTTGAACTAGCTAGATGCAACCGTATGGTCTCTTCTAATAGTTTTTCTCGCCAGGTTCTTGCTTACCTGCCACCCACGATCTTCAAAAATTTAAATGCAACGTCAATCGCCATCTTCTGTCTTTCTGAAATCTGTTTTTTTTTTTTAATTCTCCTTAAGTATGCTCCACCACTTTCACTCCCAGTAACCCTTTGTGCCTTAGTGGCAATTTCACTTCACTTGGGTTGAAATACGAATTAAAGATCGTAACATATTTATTGAAAATTTGCTTCGAGTAATTTATGAAGACAACTTTTTGCTTTTTAAAGAACAATGTAACGTTCGGTAGTTAAGTATTCATTGATGATTTTCTGTAAATAATTTTATGTTTATTGATTATGTACTTGCCTTTTTAAAGTTACGTTTGTTATTTTGTTCTTGTTGTTTTTCCTAACTGGGATATTTACGCAAACAAAAAAATTAGAACGTGTGTACTCTGAGTTCCCAAATTATAAAAAAGATAATCTGAAATTATAGTAGAATTTAGTTTCCTGTAAATTGTGTTTATTGATTTTTCTCTTAAATAGAAATGGATAATTTTTTCCATGATTTAGTCAGTTATGGTAGCTGTTTTGAGATGAAAACGTAAAAAGCGTTGTTTTATTTTATTTATGGTTTAAGAAATAAATTTGTATTTCTTTTTAATTAAAATAATTTCTATTGAATATTTCGAAATAAAAAAAAAAAAAATATTTATTAAATGTCATTTTTAATTTTAATTTTTTAAAAATTTTAAACCCAATGTGCATTTATGTGTAAGCGGCGGGGGTGACAATTTTCAGGCTGCACATTCTAATTTTCGTCAGATGTACCGGGAAATTAGATTTTAGCTAAATGTAGAGCGCACAAAAACTCTGATCCTAGGCAGAAGTGATGATCCATACATAAATAAGCTCTGTATTTTGATGTCTATTATGCTAGCTTAAATAAAATATCAAGTAATAGCTGACCAGGAGTATTATGAAAGTAGATATTCATATAAAAGATATTTCCTCATGAAAAAAAAAAAAAAAAAAATGAAGGACTCCTTCACCGATGTAAGGGGGATAACTCTTTAGGTACTTTATATTACTGAATGGTAACAATTAAAATTTGAATAATTGTTAATTACATAAGTCTCTCTCCCCAAACCAATACAGCACATATTAACTGGACATACATCTTTTTATTACAGATAAATAAGAACATTAAAGATCTTATTGTTGATGAATATATAAAAATATCAGTAAAATCTATAAATTCGTCTACATTGACAGAAATGTTAGCACAAAAAAATGGCATTTTACAAAAATCTTTTTAATCATTCTTTGTGCTCCTATATATTATTGCTTGTGTTTATGCGTTGAAATCCCATTTTTTTTAAAAATTTCTATTTCTGTTTCTCATATTTTAAAAATGTCAGTGTTTTTTTGTTTTTGTTTTTTTTTTTTTGTCTGAGTTGATTTTATCAAACGAGTTGGCAACCATGTTTTAAAGTTTGTTTTGTTTATTTATTTGTAATTATTTATATTATAGATATATCTAGTCCATATTTTGTATAGTGCAGTCGGTATATATGGGGAAAGTCTCATACCTTCTCGCACTGGTGGTTAATTGCTTTAAAATATTTTTTCTGGAAGCGGAAGGTTATAATATTGAAATACCTTTTAATGCAGTTATTTCGCTAAACTATTGTGTCTACCTTTAAATTCCTGTCAGCACAAAATAGCATTTTACAAAAACCTTTCAAAAAGCTGAAATTTCTAGATGTAAATGTAAAAAGCTCTGTGCTAATAGTTTCTTCTCAAGTACTTTTAGTTTGTGAAATTTCCTCCTCGATTTTTGTTTTCCTGTCAACTACGATCTTCTTTTTTTAAAAGTAGCATAATCGGAAGTAGTTGCATCTTTATCACCGACTCAAAGCGATAAGGCCGGTAAGCCGTCTTTACTTGAAAGACTGGCATAACTCATTTTTCTTGTCCGACATTTTTTCTCCTTTGATCTTATGCTGGGTTAACCGAAACATAGAAAAATAAACGAGACAAATACATTCTAATTGTACATGTGGCTTGGAGACAATTTTGTGGCTAACATTTGAAAAATATGTCTCGGTACATTTTAAGTGCCAAGTTGCTGTTTAGAAGAATTTTTTAGGGAAGGAAAATCCACATTGTCTTGAAAAATATCTATATAGAATCTTCTTCATTCTCTCTCTATTGTTTGTATGTGCCTAGCTTGCTTGTCTGTTTTCAATATCAATTTTTTTCCCCCCCGATACCACTCTGTTTCCGTTTTTCCTCTGTTTCCGTTTTCCACCCCCCGATACCACTCTGTTTCCGTTTTTCCCCGATACCACTCTGTTCCGTTTTTTCCCCGATACCACTCTGTTTCCGTTTTTCCCCCCGATACCACTCTGTTTCCGTTTTTCCCCCGATACCACTCTGTTTCCGTTTTTCCCCCGATACCACTCTGTTTCCGTTTTTCCCCCCCGATACCACTCTGTTTCGTTTTTCCCCCGATACCTCTGTTTCCGTTTTTTCCCCCGATACCACTCTGTTTCCGTTTTTCCCCCGATACCACTCTGTTTCCGTTTTTCCCCCGATACCACTCTGTTTCCGTTTTTCCCCCCCGATACCACTCTGTTTCCGTTTTTCCCCCCGATACCACTCGAATACAATACAAATATATATTTTTTAAATAAAGCAGTCATCGTGTTGGAATTTAGTAAACGTATCTTCATAATAACTATCCTAATAACGTACAAATATTCAGATTCAATTTTAGTTATTGAAGGTCAGCATTATTACTCGAATAGAGTACCATAAGTTTGCCAAATCTCTCCTGCAACAAAACACAAAATTGATATTTAAACTCTATCAATATTTCCCCTTTTTTGATAACAGCAATTTAATTACATGTTTCTCAATTAAATGAAATAATTCCGTAGTAATCAGGGATACTAGTGTCTATGCCCAAACATTTATACTCGTTGTTCAGTAGTGCAATATATGACAATTCCTGTAAATTATGAATTAGCTTTTTTTGAAATGAAAACACTTTTAATTAAAAAAAAAAACAAAAACGTTTTACCGAAATTATACAGAGGAAACTAAACAGAAGAATATCTAAAATTCTAAGATGATTCATTTTCTACAAATCGTTTGAATTAATATCGTCGTCATAGTACTTGAGGAATGAGAAAAGAAACGTAGCTTTGGAACCGATTTTGTAAGTTATGAAATTGAATTGATTTATAAAAGTGGCTTTGTTAAAAAGTAGTTTTTCATCATTGATATCATCTTTTTTTTATTGGCTGATCTGGACTGAAGAGAAAGGACAAATTAAACAAAATAAGACTAATAATGAAAAAGTGCCAAATCTGGAAAATGAATTTTTTGTAGAAGATGTGAAGAATTAAAAAAAATAGGAGAAGTATTGTTAAAATCTGGTTGAATATTTATTTTTCTCCATTATATTCGAATAGATGAGTAATATAAATCAATTGAACATAATTAAAAACAGCCGAGCAATTAAAAAAGTAACGACTGAATTAATGGAATTCAGTTATAGTAGAAACTAAAACAATAAATTATGACATAAACAGATAAAAAAAAAAAACTTTAATAAAACTGTTTAATCGATGAACTTTTTAAGAGAAATCTATCGCTAATAATGGCAATGTTCAAACTAATTTTGGGTAGCAGCATATAAAATCCAAGAAAATGCATAAAGTAAAATGAAAAGACGAAGATGGAATTAAAGACACTTGTCGATCAGGGGATTTCATTTAACGTCTTCCAGGCGGAGTTATATGAAGTAGTATAAAAGGGATAGACTCGAACTCTTCCTCACTTTTTTCCCTCTTTATTCACAGGATGTCATAGTGACAAGACGTGTCTCGTTTCCCCTCCCATGAGAATTCCCTCTAGGTGAATTTACTGCTTAGTTTTATCCGGGCCACGTGACACACAAATATATTCCTTATTTTCTTTTGCTCAGTATATAAATAAAAAAATACACATGAATGTTGAATTCATTTATTTTGAATTTTTTTTTATAAATGACGTCCACGACGATAATTGATCAGGCAACTGTTACAAGAAAATGACAATTTGTAAATGCAGTAAAAAAAAAATCTAACCCCACACGCGATAGGAACGGAAGAGAATTCAGTTAGAACTCTGCATAATTTGTAATAATTCAAAAGAATTGTATAGCCACAAAGTATGATTTTTCTTTTTAAATCCTGAAGAAAAAATTAATCTTTTGCAAACAATTATTCAAACCAAATAACATGTCCTTATGGTGATTTTTCTGATCGTAGCTTAGATGTGGCACAAGGCCGGAAGTATGGGGTACCTCATAAGAGTCGAACTCGCTATTCAGTTGTAATTGATCTAGCGGTACAAGCTTGCTAACCATTACACCACGTAGAGGTGCCCAAACCAGATAACCTGTCCTTATGATTGCCGACAAAGAAAAGATATTGTCATGCGAGAAAACATAAGATTGAATCGAGAACTAAAAAACGATTTGAGATAGAAACGGTCCTGGTTAGCACGATAAACTGCACACGCGTCATGGTTAGCACGATAAACGACATCCGACAGCAAGGCCATTGATCAGGAGGTTTTGAGGAGCATGGAACCACCTCTTAATTGCTGGTGTTCCCAGATCCATCCTCATCCGGGGTGGTACCACCTGTCAGGGTCCCATCTATTGGCAAACAATTAACCCACCCAAAAGGGGTCAAAACACTATGAAAGTATAAAAATAGGTTTTAATACCCGCAATACTTTTTTGAAAAAAATATTATCAGTAATACATTTTTGAAAAAGAAAAATATTAGCAGCAATAAAAAATCTTTGGCATTAAATAACCCATTGAGGTGTTAAGAACAAAACGGAACGAAAATAGAAAAATATAAATATTAATATCAATAACTTCATGAATCCTTAAAATTAAAAAGAATAATAAACTTCAGAATTATGTGTAAAAATTATTGTTAAATGTAGTATTTATTAACCATAAAACCTATAAAAATCAATACCATTTAGATTTGAAAGAAATGTAATCATTATGCCTTATTTCAGAAATATAAACAGACTTAAGCCTTGTTGTCCTTTTAGGCATCACACAATTCCTTAATTGTGGATAGAAATCAAAAAGTTACTTTGAAACTCTATTTCTTTCTACTGCAATATGTAAACGTTTGAGTCGTCTAGACTAAGTGTTGGATATTTTATGTTTGAAACTGATATTAAACTGACATTAGAGATCAGTCATATTGACCTTGGCTGACCTTTTTAAATTGCCACAAACCTTAGTTTGTTTGGTAGCATAATACAAATCGGAATTTTATTTTACATAGAATCCGATATTCGTTTCGGAAACTGCCATACTCGTTGCTGGTTGCATATGCGTTTAATTCCACAAAGAAAAATAAAGGCGGGATGTACCCCCTGCAATTTCAACCGCCATATACTTTTCTTTCCTTTTCAAACGATGTTTTTCCATCCTATGGAGCCAAAGGGGCGGGTTCAAGAAAATATATAATGTATTAAACAGTCATCTCCCATTGCTAAGTATTTGCACATTTATGAATAAAAGGCGATATATTACATCTACAGGTGTTTGGCACTAATTGTGGTTGTGTTACATTTGCAGGTAAGCATAGAAAAATGTATTAAAAGACAATTTACTCGCTCCACAGGTTTATTTTATGATTGCGAAGTTCTCTCTCGTTAGTTTTGAGAATATCCTCTTCCTAACAACTCTATTTATTCCACTACACGGACTCTTTGCCGTATGATAAGGCGTAAACAAATAAAGAAATTAAAATATATAACAAATAGTGCTCAAGGCTTCCGATCCAAATCGTAACCTGACGATCGCCATAGCGTTAAACTTCGAGTTAGGATTTGCATCGGAGTCCCCGAGCGCTGGTTGGTGCTTCTTAGTGTTACTGCTCTGTCTTAGTGTAATTTCTAGAGGTATTGAGCACTTTAGTTTTTGCGTAGGTGGACACACACACACACACACACACGATAAAATATAACGTATCCTATATTTATGGGTAAAAGTGCTCAATATCAGGTATAGAGCGTATATAAATATAAGTGGACACTGAGGTTAACACCAAGCGGTGACAGTCTGTGTCATGCTTAAACGCTATCTTCCAGCATTAAGCACTATCACTGCTAGGTATTGACCCCAGTCTTCACATCTATATTCTGAGCGAACAGTATAGCTACGGCTTTCATTTTCTGTATTTTTATTTAGGAATAACGACGAAGATGAACCCTATTTACTGTGTTTGATGATCTTAAGATGTTTGTTTTAATATCGATTACTGGCGCAAATGGTGAATAATCAATAACCAAGCAAATAAAAAATTGTTTACTTTTATATTTAATTAACAGTGTAGTACTTGCTTCTTTCTCTATTGTTTGTTTTTCCTGACTAGGATATTTACGCAAACAAGAAAATTTAGAACATAATAAAATAAATTTAGTGTGTGTATTCTGACTTCAGAAATTATAAAAACAGTATGAAATTTTAAAAGAATTTGTTTAAAAGCAACCCTCAAGTTATTTTCTTCATAGTTGTTAATTTTTTTTATTCATCTTAAGAATTTTTTATTTTGAAAAATATAAACATAAATAATAGAAATTGTTCAATAATTATAAAAATAGTTTGGAAATCAGATTTTATTAACAAATTATGAAACAGAAAATCTATAAAATATTTTAATAGAAAAGGCCTGTGGTAGCAGAAAAGGGCTGTGGTAGACATGCCTGTCAAGATTGATGTGCATTTCGTTTGTCTAGATCCTGTTGTAGGTCGGAGTGCTCTTTGAGGATCTTCGAGGATCATCTCTACTCACTGGCAACTGGATCCTTTGTAGTGTTTTCACCTTAGCTCGGACCAATGACGAGCCAAGATGTTGTGAGTGGAATATTTCGATACTTAAGGTATCAGCCTTTTTTTCTGTGAAATGTTCCTAGGATTTTCTTATAATCTGTCGCCGTCTAATTTGCTTCCAACCACCTGAAGAAGGCCGGAGCGCACAACGGCCGAAATATGGCGACAAAGATGAAGACAATAGTCCGAATAATGTAAATAGTGTAAGAAAATGTGGTTCGTAATTTTATTTGTTGAGCTAATCACCGTTGCATATCTGATATTCTTATATATGCCTTTTAGAAAACGCATAAATCCATTCTCCTCGCATTTATGGGTAAACTTAGGTACCTCCACGAGATCGCTAAAAAAAGAGCATAGCATGATGAAAAAGACGCCAAACTTGACGAAAACAAAATTTTATCGTCTAAATGTTTGTTATTCATTAAGAGGAAAGGTCAAAGTATTTTGGGGTATTTTTTCCATTTTTAATCGTTCCTAGCACGTCCGAAATTTTCGTTAAAAATCTAGTTTTTTTGAGTCATCAAAATTGACCATTTTTTTCCAAAAAAAAAAAATGGAAATCTGACTTTTGCAATTTTTTTAAATATCAATTATCATTTTTTCAAAACTTATTTTAAGAAAATCAGAAATTATAATGTTTATTTAAAATATTTTGAACCAAACTTAACTTAGCTTTTGTGCCAAAAAGATGTAATTTGAAAATAAAACAAAGCAGGTCATAAACTTTCGCGTCTCTTGATATGTGATGAATGATATATTTACGAATTCCATGAGGCTAATTTGTTCTACGGAAGGAGAAAAGTGAAATAATTTACATTTACGTGAACAAATTATTTACCCCGTTATTTTTAACGAAAAACTTTCAGCGGTCTAATTTTTTTTTTTTTTTTTTTTTTTAGCTTTCACCTTTACGTTTATGATGCTTTATGGGAAATATATTGTAAAGAAATTAAAATAAAACTGTTAAGAGTGACATTAAATTTCATATTTCTTAAGAAAGGTATCTAATTAATTTATAGGTACCTTTCTTATGAAATTTTATCACAATTGTACATAAAATACTATAATTTTATGTACATTTATTACATTCTACTGTTATTTGTATTTGCATTCATTTTATTATTAATTTTGATATTTCATTTATGGAAAAATGTCGTAACTGAGATTAATATAAAAATAAGATCATATAAATTTCATAAGATGATACTGATACTTGCAGGTAACCTTCTCAGTTGAAATTGAAAAATCAAATTAACTTCTCAACACGTGTTTCGCAAAAGTAAAGGCCTTAACAGCGGAGAACAATGCTTAACTCAAATAACGCAACTTAATTATATTCTGGTTGGTCTTCCGTATTTTATAATTACAGCTCGATTATAAGCACAAAATTACATTTCTTAATTACTGGGGATCTTCTGATTAGTCAAATGATACAATTTACAACGCGCTAAAAAAGATCTATCTCATAAGGACACTTATGAAAGCCTGTGCGGCTTTTAACTAATTTTATAATATTTTAACAACTTAAATGTAAAATCTATTATAATTAATGAAATAACAAATAATTGTATTAAAATTCATTTTCATCGGAAAAATTTTTTTGCTTTCAGAAAATATTGTCCATATTCATAAAAACAACTAAAAGCAAATAAAAGCATTTGAAATTAAATAATATATTTGTTTTATTGAGTTTTGTATGTTACAATTCAGAGCTGATTTTCAGGTACTGGGTTTCCAATTAAAAAAACAAAAAAAACATGGTTTGCATTCCTCAAAGCCCTGTGCTTTTAATTATTGTAATCACTAAAACCGATGCGATCGAATTTCTAGCGTTTTCATAAAATTAGTTTTTTAAATATTTTTTAAAAATATTTCTACCATGACTTTCATAAAAAAAAAAAAATATTTATAATAATTTCGATCATCTGTGAATAGTTCCTGAAAGTTTCATTAACATCCGATAATTATTTCTATTTTTGAACGATTTTTCAAATTAATGTGTGTCATACCAAAAAAAAGTGCTAAAAATTGTCTATGTTATTTACTAGTTCCGCTGATACAAATAGAAACAAGGTTTTCTTAATCAAAATTTAGAATTTTCTAAAAAGAAGGAAAATTTTTTAAAAATAATTAAAAAAAACCTCTAAATAATAACATAAGCATTTAGACAATAAAATTTTGTTTTCGGCAAGGTTGGCGTCTTTTTCATCAAGCTATGCTTTTTTTTTTTAGCGATTTCGTGGAGGTATCTAGGTAAACTAGTAGGGTAAACTGGGTTGTTTATCCATCGACAGAGCAAAAATTTTAGCAGGACAGCTGATTACAAACCCCATTACCAAGACGTTATTGGACATCGTGGCAAAGTATGGAACATTAATCCCTATACTTAACTGACTTTCAGAAAGTGGTCGAAGAAAAACGGTCGATATATCAACAGTAACTTTTTACCCTAAACACAACCTACCAGGGCAATTCTCGTAGAGAACGCATTCAAAGCAAACATAATATCGATAAATAATAATTATTAATAGTAAAATACTAAACATATAGTATATTTTCTTTTCACTCTGCACTCCAAGTTTCCTCAGCAGATACAATTGGGAACTGAATCTATAACCTTATTAATCATTTCACCCCAAGCAAGGCGAAAATGCCAATAAGATGTAGGGGGTTACAGTGAGGAAAAGATAATAAGGGAAGACAGAAGATACATAATGACGTTGCATTTAAATTTAAAAAAAAAATATAAGAGACTTGAAAGCAAGAAGCCAGAAGATACATAATCTTTATTCGTTCAAGTTATAAGTTTCTCAAAGCATGGCTGAATTTAACTTTCAACCCAAAAGACCCAGCCAATAAATGATCCCCTTTATAGTTTGTATTCATCGCAGAATGTCTCTTTGTTCAAAATTGTACGGATAATTTCTCGTGAATGGCAATCAACACAGTGCAAAATATTATTTTCTTTCTCGTACGCAGATTGCTCTTATACTGTTCAATTTGTAAGCATATTCTGGAAAGCTGTTTTTTTTTATCTCTGAAAAGCTATTCAGTAGAATAAAATATTTTTCTTTAAATTGTATAAATTAAAATAAATGGAAATAAGAATGTTTCTAGTGAGTGAACTTGTATATTCAAATCGCATCCGCCAACGTAACTGTTCTTTTGTAGTATTTGATAAAACGCCCAAAAAAGGATTGTGTAATATTGATTCGATACTTAGACTCGTGGGATATCTTTTTGCACTTTTTTTGATAACAGATAGTGTTTGTATATTTTTATGATACCATGACGGAGAGTTAACTGAAAAGTTCTCGCTCTGACCAAGAAAATATTTTTTTTTTTTTTTTTTGATCAGATTTTGTGAAGTGAATCGAGTTAATAACTTTTCAGCACACACGTATACGATAACTGTGTTGATTCTGTATCTGTCTATATTTCTGAGATGAGGTATTATGTACATTATTTACATTATTCGGACTATTGTCCTCATCTTTGTTGCCATATTTATTACGTTTCGGCCGTTGTACGCTCCGGCCTTCTTCAGGTGGTTGGAATGTCGAACTGAACCCTTTATTTCGCTCACTGGTGTCCTCAAGGACACATGGCACAGTGGATAAAGGCGTTAGTTAGATCCAGTGACAGGGCCCAAAGAGTGTGAGTTCAATACCCGGTTAAGGCAGTGGAGAACTTGGAGAGGAGATAACTGATAACTGACATCCATTAAACATGGCACGTGGAACATTCTACCCCAGTGAGCGAAATAAAGGGTTCAGTTCGACATTTCAAACACATGAAGACGGCCGAAACCTTGTAATAAATATGGCGACAAAGATGAGGACAATAGTCCAAATAATGTAAATAATGTGTTGATTTTTTTAAATATTGCCATAGTTTTTTTTTTTTTTTTTTTTTTGCATCACAAGGAAATTTTTCCAAATAAACAATTTTCTTAGACTTGGCCGAGTATATTGTTCTAATTAATTCTTTTTTTTCTGTCAGATCCGATGTGCTTACGAGGAATTTATAAATTTGTAGATGTTAGTTTTTCTTTTGTTTTTTGTCCCTCTTGGTGGTGTTTTGCTTTTTTCACTCAATTTTTGAATTCTATAAGTGTCTCGTTCAGGGATTGAACTTCCAAGAAAGGAGACCAGAGTTTTTATTTACCTGGCAATGCAGGACAGCCAAGCAATAGAATTCTGGAGCCTTAAACTTCATGTCGCCCTTAGAGAATTCCATGTGGTGGCCATTTCTATTCTAGGCTTATTAATCTTAAGACGTTTTAAGCTTAAGATTTATACTGATCTTTTTTTTCAATCGCCTTATTTTCTTTATTTCTTAACTTCGCTCTATTGAAGTTCGTGTGCTTTTTTTTCCTTCATTTTTTTATCCACCTATTCTTATTTTATAATCTCTCTACGAACTTGGTCACCTACCGTAGAGCGATGTCTGTCAAAATCGATTTGTCGACCTATTCGCTAATCTAGTGAGCTGGATGAATGGGCTCCCCACTAAATTTTAAAGTTTTAAATTCTAAAGTTTAAATTTTGATTCCAATGATGGCGCAATCGAAGTTCATTTTTGATGACCAAAATTGAAATTAAAATCCGTCTAAAACCAGCTTTTAAGAGAATTTAAAAATTTTTCCAATTAACTTACAAAAAACTAAAAATGAAAACTTCAAAAAATTTATTTTGACTTATTGCATTAGGGTTTAGAATCATGAAAAGTTAGTAACTATTAGTACAATTTGTAATATTTTTGGTACCTACAAAATTGAGATGTGCAACCTAATTAATAATTATACAAATTTATGTGAAAATCTTTCAGTATTATGTATTCCAAATAAGAAAGGTGTATCTGTACTTATCTCTTTCGAGGTGATGCTGAAACATAAATGCTCAGCCGGACCTACTTCTCAAAATCAATATACTGATGTTTGTTCCTTGAAATGCTTATTTGATCGAGCCGTCAACTTCTACGCATCCCCTCGAAAAGATGAAAAAGAAAAAAAATCAGCTCAACATTTTTTTGCACGCACGCGCGCGCGCGCTATAAGCGATCCAAAAGTAATGCCTTTTATTTCTACGGAAGTTACAAAAGTTTATGGGAGCACAGTAACAGGATTGGATAAAACAAGTTTTTGATTAAGAAGCATTAAATTCCATCATAGTCTCACCACTCCATTTTGTGAGTTGACAGTCGTACAATGACACCCAGAACGTAGCTTGCCACATATATCATCGCTGTCGTCACTGCTGAAAGTGCATTACCCACCGCACAACTATGCTCACATCCGCTGTTTGATCTCTGTAAGCCTTCAATAAGCGCCGATGTGTGCATTTTTTCTGTACGTCCGACGTCCTTTTACCAAAGTGTTTTCTGTAAGAAGGCAAAAAAAAAAAATGATTATGGGTTACTGGCTGGTAGTTTTAATCTCAGCATTTGTCAAAATGTTATAACGACTTCTACGAACTTGAAGTTGCTTTATCCGTCAATGCTGAGGAAACTAACTTTCTTGGGATGCGTAATTTAGGAGTAATTTTTCTTGTGCAGTGTTAATTTATTTTTGTCCGGTTCAAAAAAAAAAAAAAAAATAATGAAAAATTGGCATCTGCATTATTTAGATCAAAACTGAAAAAACATGTCCCGTTATTAGAGTCGTGGATTGAATTGTGATTTGGAACATGGCGGAAAATGTTAAGTTATAGCATAAGAAAAGAAAATGAAATCCGTCTTTCAATACAACTCGTTGCAAATTCGATCACCTGTCTTTTTTTTCTTTATCTACTGCCAATTAAAAAGAATGGTTGATAGGAATGTTATCGTTAATTCTAATTAATTGATCTTTTTTTTTTTTTTTTTTTTTTTTTTTAATTATCTTTTTATAACTAGCTCTCAGGAGACTGTCGTTCAATTTATAAGATTGTGGGAGAGGCGAAACGCATCGTACGTTCTCATTTTTCCACCAACCTGTCTCGGCGGCATCGTTTCGATTTTGCCTTTTTCTCCATGGAAATTGGTTTACTTAAAAATAAATAAAACACATTCTTTTTAATTACTAACAATCTTCTTTTGATCATTATTTTATTGCTGGGTTTCTGAAAAGTTCAACGCTAATGGTCAAATAGGTATTTTATTAAATAAAATGTGTTATATAACGTGTGTGTGTGTGTGAGACCGTAACTGGGCCTTATAGAACTTAAGCGTTAAGATGGCTAAAAAAAAAAAAAAAAAAAAGACCCACACTGACTACATTCATCCATCTTTCTTCCCTATCGTATACACATGTCGAGTCATATGAGTATAATTATGCTACCAGAGATTCATACACTCCGACATGCCTGTACATCTTTATCAAATTAGACTACCATTAGTCGGGAAAAAAAATAAGTAAGCATACAAACAGTCGAATACCAAGCCTTTTTTCCGGAAGTGTTTCATCTGGGAATAGGGTATATCACATCAGCGTGTATGTATACATGTATATTCACATTTGTATGTAATGTGGCATTTGATATGTTAATCTGACCCAAGATGTTTTTCTTATTCTCTGTCCAAGACTGTCATTGTCCCGTAACAGTAATGGTTCATGTGTCAAGACAGTTTAATGGTAATACCAGACATAACTGTGCTAAATGCCCAATACCACTGTCGTTTGCTTAGATTGTCGGTTTATTTAAATCTATTTATTCCAAACATAGAAGGATTACACTAAAATAACTAACCCCACCGCCTCCTAATTTACCAGTATTAATCGTATTTCTCGTCGAAAACTATTTCGCCATTTGCTTAAGCCTACTTCTCCCGCGATGATACTCTGTAGCCATTTTAGATGTTTCAAGTAATTTGCCCTTTTGCACAAAGGGTTTCCGGGTCAAGTCTGAAATCCAATAAATTAAATAAAACTTGTTAAACGTAATCGAAACGCAGCATATTTTTATCCGGTGTTATACATTTCGGAAGTCTTAATGGAAGAATAAAAAAATTTTTGAAGTCATTTTTCGTTTTCGCATTAAAATATATATGTTAAGTAATGAAGAATCGATGAGGTGCTGAAAATTACTTAACAAAAAGTAAACGTTCTACGCCTGCGGCAAAATGCGCCACTCAAACAAAAGAATTTTAGCTAGTCTGTGTATTCATGGGCCAATACATCCCCTGGGGTGGCTTAGGCTTTCTGGGAGATGGGGAATTTTATCAAGTCTAGAATTGCTGCCAATCAAGGCTATAGAACTCGGTCTGCTTTGCTATTTGACTCATAGCTGGCTTCAATACCTTTTTTCCGAGTGTATTTATGCGTAAGTGAATGAGATTGACTCTAATGGAATTCGAATTCTTATTTCTTATTCTGAACTGCAATCCCTTACACTAAGCGCATATCCATATTCTGTCAACCTCAAATTGTGAAGTTTTTGGAAATAGTTCGACTCGAGAACATTTCGGCACTCCCTTCGTACACCCAAAAGTGATAACGAAGGCCAGTGACTACTTATATGAAACATTTTTTTTTTCTTTATTTTCCTTGCTAGCTTAGTTCAGTATGGGGGATTAAAGATGAGAAGTAACAAGATTGTGTAGGGCCAATCTTTCACATGAGGAATACTTGTTTAGTTTGTGAATTAACTTTTGAAATTAGAACCTTTTTATAAAGATTCGGATGTTGAACACTGATATCAATCTGTGTGCAGTGTCCTTCAAAGATGTAGGCGATCATAGCTCTCCAAAATTTCCTTTCCTTTTTATCCCTTAATAAATTTTGTCTTTTTGTAATCTCTCTTAAACCTTGCTCCGCCATCCATTTACACAAGCTCGCTAGGTAGGTTATGCGTTGTTTTCTTGCCTAAATCCGTCCTAAGAGTATCAAATTTTCCAAGTCATCTTTCCTCATTATATGCCCTAGAGATTTCAATTGTCACTTTCTGATGTGAAGTATAAATTTTCTTTTTGTTTCAGTTTTCTCTAAAACTTCATCGTTTTAAATATGCTCTATGTTATCCTCAGCATCCTCCTGTAGACTCAAATTTCTGCTGGCTAAAGTCTCCTCTTTATCTGTGAGATTGTCTAGCATTCACTGCTATATCGGAGGATTGATATAAGTTCAGCATTCTGTTTCTTATGAAATGTTTCTGTCTCTTGATACTCTGCTTAGATTTGGAAGGCATCTTTCCCTATCCCAATGCGCCTTCGGATTTCAGTGTCGCACTTTCCATCCTCTGTTCAAACACTTCCCAGATATTTACATTTTTGTACGTGTTTGATTTTAGTATCTCCAATTTATAATTTGTATGTTGTGCTCTTCCTTTTCATAACAGCCATGTATTCCGTCTTCTTACAATTAATGTTTAGTCCTTTCTTTTCGCTTTTCTTCACCATCTTCTGAAAGAGGTCTTGTAATTTCCTTTAGTAAAAAAAAAAGGTGACAATTTTACCATAGAAACTGAAAAAATTATTCACAATTTTAAAATTATAGCGGGATTTTTTGTTTTTTATTTTGCGGTAAATAATTGTTATAATAATTAGATTATTTCAAACTATTGTTTTCATCTTCGTTGTTAGACATTATTGTAGACACAACGTTTCAGATCCTCTGTGTCCATTGCCAGGGCTGATCTGGGATATCTGTTGATTAGTGTTATTGTTTCCATCTGATGACGTTGAAACACCGGTTCCCATACGATCATCGAAGTTAAGCAACATCGAACCCAGTCAGTACCTAGATGCAAATACTAGGTGCTGTAAACGTGGATGTGCGGGCGGTTCAATGGATAATTGCTCTGAGTTGTTAGTTAATTAGTCAGACTTGTATCACTAAACCATTATTATGTT
>CAHIKZ030000687.1:0-30000 GCA_903632075.3 Acanthosepion pharaonis
AAATGAGATATAGATAGATAGATATATAGATAGATAGATCGATAGATAGATAGATAGATAGATAGATAGATAGCTAGATAGATGTGAATAAAATGAGATAGATAGATAGATAGATAGATAGATAGATAGATAGATGATGAATGGTTGAATACAGTCGGTGCTTAAGGCAATGGTCTCCAACGTAGTAACATGGAGAACAGTAAAATAGTTTTCTGTGTAGTTTAAAGCCAACACATATAGAGTGGGAATGTGTCTGTGTGTTCGAACGATCTTCGCAAACAATACTGCGCAACATTCACACACGCATGTTTTTAGTAGTAACATTATTGAAATATTCAGTACATTACATCAAGTTTTTATCTATCGACACAGATACACGTAGACACACACATACACACACACACAAGCACACACATAGATACATATAAAATAATATTTTTAATTAATGTTTATTTTTCTTCGTTATTTTATTGTTATAAGAAATACATTGCATTACATTTTTTAATTCACCGCCAAGCAAGGCAATAAAGCCACTAAGACGCAAGGGGTTACTGCATGCAAGAAAATATTAGAAAAAAATCTATTAAAAAGAAAGAAAAATAAAATAACATGAATTTAAAAAAAAAAGATAACGATGAAATTGCATTTAAATTGTTAAAGATCAAAGATGACTGGGAAGCAAGAAGCCGGAAGAGAGTTCCACAAGCGAGAAGTGCGACAGAAGAAACTGTTAGCATAGGACTTACGGTTACATCTAGCAATTTCAACTGTAAAATTATGATACCTTGAAACCAATCAAGTCTAGGTACCATAGAGGAAAGTAATATTTATTTTGAGAATACAAAAATGTGGCACAAGGCCAAAAGAGGGATAAGGTAAGGCTGGTCTTCAATCTTCTTTTCTCTTTTTATGTGCCGTATCCTTTCATGACGTAGGCGATCATGGCTCTCCACTTCTCCCTATCCCAATGTAGCTCTCAATAAGTTTTGTCCTTCTGCCACCTCCCTAGACCACGTTTTATCATCCACTTGCTTAAGCCCGTCAGGTATGTCATGCGTTGTTTTCCCTTGTTTCTCTTTCCTTCTGTTCGACCTGTGGGTATCAGATTTTCTAGGCCTCCTTTCTCATTACGTGTCCCAGAAACGTGTCTTATCTTAAACTTAGCTAGCCACATAGAGGAAAGTTCATCAGGACAATTACCATGAAAGTATATATAGAAAAAGCACAGATGATACGGCGATGCGAATGTGACAAGCCAAAATGCCAGGTCAGGACCAATAACATTGCAGATTCTTCTTCGTGCTTTATTAAGACTCTCTATATATAGAGCAGGAGCAACGGGTCAGGTATAGCAACAATCTCAAAGCAAGAAAATCAAGGACATATTTCATAATATGTAAGATAGATTCCGGAGAGAAATGCACCTACTCTATGCATCTAATGAAAAGATCGTATAGCTCACAATGTGTCTATGATCCCGACTGTGGTCAGTCCAGTGTTGCAAGTACCAACGGGAATTAAATATTTCACGCCTCAACCAAGAAACCCCTTCCCAAAAGCTGATTTTGTCTTTTGTCATTTGGCTAATTGATTGGGCTGGTATTTTCAGAACACCCCTCCTCGCACAAGAACAACGCGTACACACACACACACACACACACACACACACACACACACACACATATATATATATATATATATATATATATATATATATATAACCTAGTGAGCCAGAACCTACCTACCACGGTTTCACCTAACGGATATTCAGGGTACTACTGGCTAAAGAGCGTAAGTGCAAGCGACATTTTGTTGTTAAAAATAGACAGAGTAAAATAATAAAATTAGCATAAAAACAAGAACAAGGCACGGAAAACAAAAGTGTAGGCCAAAGCTATTTTATTAAAAAGATGGCGACCCGGAGCAAGAGAGAGAGAGAGGGTGAGAAAGAGAGAGAGAGCAACTATTTTTTTCTACAATCTTAACGTCCCTATGTTTAGGGTCAATCGCTATCTATGCCAAGTATTCTCAGAACAACGATTTTCCTATTTCCTCCTTTAACGTTCAGACCTCAAACCTCATTCAGTCACCCTCCATCTTGACTTGCATTTGGGCCTTGTATTAATGAACACTAGTAAAATGAATCTATATCTGATAAGAATCGTTTCTAACTTCCTTGTGGGTGAAGGTCATGATTTATTATACAATATAAGTGGAGGGAAAAAGAATTAGATATAAATGACTCCAAAAAGAAACGTTCTGGGTATGAGGATAAACTACATCCAACTCCTGGGTAAGACGATTACATCCGCGTCCTGGGTAAGACGATAAACTACATCCACGTCCTGGGTAAAGCGACAAACTACATCTACATCCGACAACAAGGCCTTTGATTAGGAGGTTTTAAAGAGCATGGGACCACCTCATAATTGCTGGTGTTCCCAGGTCCACCCTGACCCGAGGTGGTAGCAACTGCCTGGGTCCCAGATATGGGCAAATAGTTACCCCAAAAGGGGTCAAAACACTATGAAGGTATAAAAATAGGTTTTAATACTAGCAATACTTTTTTTTTAAAAATATTACCTGCAGTACATTTTTGAAAAAGAAAAATATTACAATCAGTACATTTTTTGGAAAAAAAAATATTACCAGCAATAAAAATTTTGTCGGCATTAAATAACTCATTGAGGTTGATAAGCCGTAAAACAAAACAAAGCAAAACAATAGATAGATAGATAGATAGAATAGATAGATAGATAGATAGATAGATAGATAGATAGATAGATAAAAAATATTACCAGCAGTAAAAATCTTGTCGTCATTAAATAACTCATTGAGGTTGATAAGCCGTAAACCAAACCAACAGATTGATAGATAGATAGATAGATAGATAGATAGATAGATAAAAAATATTACCAGCAGTAAAAATCTTGTCGGCATTAAATAACCCATTGAGGTTGATAAGCCGTAAAACAAACCAAACCAAAGTAAAAGCAAAAAGAAATAGTCCATCGAAAAATGTTTTTGATTATGTCGATATCCCACATCAAAAAATAATCTCTTTTATTAGTTGACATATTAATACGAACTCATTGACATACCATGACCTTCATCAATCCTTCACACATTGATTTTGATAACAGTTTTACGGTTTCAATTTTAATATTACATGAAACAATTTTTATTATTCCCCAGATATCTTCCTATGCCGAATATCCTTTTTCTCTACTCGCAGAGAACACTTTCAGTAATGAAAAACAAATTTATTGGTTTAATATTTGGAAAGGTAGGTCGAAATCCCACTATATTCTTGTTCAAAGTGTTATATAGGAATAAAATGTCACTGCCGACACTTGAGTTTGAACATAGATCACCAGTGAGCAAACACAGGCGATCCTATTATTGAATTAAGTAAACCACGTGACCATAGAGGAAACGCATATATGTAGGAAGTAGCTGACGATTAATGATATTCATTTCTATTTTATCCTCCATTACTATTCGGATCGTTATTTCTACTCTATCCCCTGTTAATATACCCGTCCTGGGTAAGACGTTAAACTATATCCGTATCCTGGGTAAGACGATAAACTACTCCCAGCATTAAGGCCTCTGATTAGGAGGTTTTGAGGAGCGTGGAATCACCTCTTAATTGCTGGTGTTCCCAAGTCTACCCTGACCCGGGGTGGTAGAACCTGTTACGGTCCCAACTATGGGCAAATAGTTAACTATTAGCAGCAATACTTTTTTGAAAAAAATTATTACCAGCAATACAATTTTGAAGGAAAAATATTACCAAAAACAGATTTTTGACAAAACAAAATATTACCAGCAATAAAAAATGTCGGCATTAAGTAACCCAATGAGGTCGATATGCCGTAAAAATTAATGAATCAAACCAATCTAAACCAAAGAATGCATATTCTATTCATATGGATCTATCCTAAAAATGTTGTCGGCATTAAATAACCAATGGAGGTTGATATGCCGTAAAACAAAATAAACCAAACCAATCTAAACTAAAGAATACATATTCTATTCATACGAATCTATCCTAAAAATGTTGTCGGCATTAAATAACCCATTAACATTGATATGCCGTAAAACAAGACAAACCAAACCAATCTAAACTAAAGAATACATATTCTATTCATAGCAATCTATCCTAAAAATGTTGTCGGTATTAAATAACCCATTGAGGTTGATATGAGGTTAAAAAAAAATAAACCAAACCAATCTAAACCAAAGAATACATATTCTATTCATACGAATCTATACTAAAAATGTTGTCGGCATTAAATAACCCATTGATGTTGATATGCCGTTAAACAAAATAAACCAAACCAAATCTCTATTACTATACGGGCCGCTATTCTCTACTCTATTCACAATACTATTTCTCTATTCAGATCACTATACCCGTGATTACTATTCGAGCGAGTATTATCGAGCAAGTACTATTAGTGTGAGTGTCATTCGAAGGCGTCTGACGCTAGCATTGTTCAACGGCGTTACTATAGTTGTATCTGCGATTACAAACCCTCTACAACAACGAGCATTCGTTGACATCACAAAAGTGGCAACGAGTGTTCGTTAACATCTCAAAACAAAGCATGTGAGCTCAGATATGCAGAACCTGAAGTAATATTGTCATAAACAATCTGGCTTTAAAATTTTTCGTTGGGACCGAAACTACTCAAAAAATAAAATCATTACTTTTTTTTATTTTGATGCTATCATTCAATTTTAAAGGCACCTTTAATATTATTACCTCTAATAGTAACTGCAAACATTCATACTCCTCACGCCTGTTATTTTCCAAGTTGGTTGATTATTTCCATGAAAGACATGAACACTAGGCCAGCCAATAGATCCGTCCAATATAGCTCTATATTCATCGCTGAAGGTACTATTAGGAGAATATTACAATATTAGTGCTTTTTAAATCATTTTCGACAAGTGAGTAAGAGAGAGCCTTACATCCTATCTCAGATATGCATTATACAAAAAGACAAATAGGACTTCGTTGGGCTGTGATGCTCGCCGTGAGTGAGCAGGCTAAAGCACGTCGAATCAAACGGTGGTCTTATCTTAAAGCCAAAAATATTTAGAGAGGGATGTTTGATTACGATATCTGTTGTTGTTGAATGAATAAGATGTTAGTAACATCTTAATTTAAAATCATTTTTAGTGCTACCAATATAAGAATTTTTAATACCTGGACTTTCAATAGATGAAATAGTACATTCGCAAACTATAGATTCTGTAAGACATAAATATGTGTTACAATATAGTTTTAAGGTATGCTATATTTATAGATTAAAGTCTTCCATATCAGGGATAGAGTGTATGTAAATACAGAAGTGGACATTGAAATCAAAACTCAGAGACGACAGTCTGTTTCATGCTAAGCGCAATTGTCACTCCATGTGCGTTGTGCTTTTACTCGACTTTTTATATATACAGGTCGGTGATATATTGTGAGTAGTGTATTGCATTGTTGGTGGTCTATTGTATTATTCTAACGTTTATTTTGGTGAACGTGGTTTGTTAATTTGTTTATTATTTACTTTGTTTATTTGTAGGTGACATCTCGAAAATCTACCACGTTCGTTTTCATGTCTATATCGAATCCCATATTTTTTAAAATCATTATTATTGTTTTTTTCTAGTTTTACCTGTGTTTTGTTCTTTACAGTTTCTTAAGATTATGAGATCGACGTCCCTATAGAACAATGTATCATGTATATTGATCATCGCTGGCCTACGCACCGTCAAAGCTTACCTTTGTATCGTTAAAGGTCCTTTGTTTCTTTATCCATGCATCTTGATTGTCGAATAGTTGTGATTTTGGGGAGTGTCTAATGGTTTTTATTTCCTTTGTGTTTATTTTTATTTGTTCTTGAGCTAAGGAGATGGCCTTATCAAGCATGTGTTCTGTTATAAAAGTGTTCTGTTATATCTAGTTGTATATATTGGCAATTACGTTTTTTTGTTAGGTTGCGGAACAGGTCTATAGTTGTTTATTTCCACTGATTTGCTCCTAACTTCTTCCTTAGCACTGAATTAATTCTTTCTAGCATTGTTTTACTTATTTTACTTAGTTTACTTTTGGTAGAGTTTGTGAGTCTGCATATTGGTTTGGTTTGTTGTGTTTTACGGCATGTCAACCTCAATGGGTTATTTAATGCCGACAACTTTTTCCTGGTAATATTTTGTTTTGTCAAAAATCTATTTCTAATAATACTTTTTTCCTAAAAAATGTATAACTGGTAATATTATTTTAAAACATGTATTGCTGGTAATATATTTTTTAAAACGTATTGCTGATATTTTTTTTTTAAAAATATATTGTTGGTAATGGTTTTTTTCTTCAAAAATTTATTTCTTGTAATAATTTTTTACAAAGTATTTCTGATATTAAGACCTATTTTTACACTTTTATAATGCTTTTTACCTCAGTTTCGGGAAAACTATTTGCCCATAGCTGGGACCCTAACAGGTGCTACCACCCCGGGTCAGGGTGGACCTGGGAACACCAGCAATTCAGAGGTGGTTCCACGTTCCTTAAAACCTCCTGATCAGAGGCCTTGCTGTTGGACGTAGTTTATCGTCTTATCCAGGACGCGGATGTAGTTTATCGTCATACACAGGACAATCTGCATATTGGGTTTGTTCTGAAATTACCCTTGTTGTCTTTTAGTGTGATAAATGCTTGTGGCTTAACGAATAAATTTATTTGGTCGTCTAGGTTTAGTTTTTGAACGATTCTTTTAGTTTCCTTATTAATATTGTGTTCTTTTTTGGTGATTTTTTTCTATGTTTTACTTATGTTATTCTTGAGTGATTTGTTGCGTTTAGTTCATATAAATTTCTAGTTTTGTCCGTTGCGATAATTACTTTAGATGAATTGTTTATTTTAGTTATATCTTCTTTTAGGTCTTTAAAAGGTATCTTGTTGTTTATGGTATTTTATGTTTCTTACTAAGTCAAGTCTTTCTCGAAGTCGTCTAGTTCATTGTTTTGCGGTGGACATGTTTTTTGTTTGTTTTAAAGCCGTATTTTTCCTTGAGTGTGGTATTTGTGTTAAGTTCAAGATTTAAAAAGAAATATGATTTTAACTCCTGATAAACAATAGAAAACTTTTGCTACATTTATAACACATCATGGCATACAAAAGTTTAGCCTCGACTACTCCTTAAAAAATAGACCTACCCCATCACTATCCAGATATAACTTAAAATTAATAGAAAAAAAAAATTAAAAAAAACTTCATAAAAAGAATGAGATGGAAAGCACATTTCTTTTTTCTTCTAAACGCATGGATAAAGAAAGGAGGGACATTTGACACTATATTGGAAAGTTTTGATGATACAGAAACCAACAAACTCATGGGTATATATTTGCTACACGAACTAAATAAAATAATCGATAGAAATTATATAGGATTCTACAGGGACGACGGTCTCATAATCTTAAGAAACTGTAACAAACAAAACACAGATAAAACTAGAAAAACAATCATAAATATTTTAGTTTATGACAAACTAGGTATATATATATATAATAGTTTATAAAAAACTAGGTATATATATATATATATATATAGTTTATGAAAAACTAGGTATATATATATATATATATATATATATATATATATATATATAGTTTATGAAAAACTAGGTAATCCGTATGGGTCAACCTAAGGAGGATAAAATCCAGAGAGCTCAATGTAAATCCAGAGCAAATAATTTAAATAAAAACAGACCACTTTAAGGTTCCATGTAATAAATTATTTCACCACAACCGTGTTAAAGGACTGAAATGTGTAAATTTTCTTTTCATTTTTTTGCTTGGAAGTAAAGTCTGCTGATCCGCAGTTCTTTAAATGGGCTGTGGTGAAATAATTTATTACGTGGAACCTCAAAGTGATCTGTTTTTATTTAAAATCTATCTATCTATCTATCTATCTATATATATATATATATATATATATATATATATATATATATATTCAACCACTCGCCATCAATTAACCGCAGATTTCCGGTAATTCTTCCAGTGAAACCATATTCAACGAAGCTAAGAAAAACTATGAAGCAGCCCTTAAAGATAATGGATTCTCGACAACATTCACCAGGAAGCCAACAGGAAGAGAAAATAACATATGGCTAAACCCACCGTACAACAAAAACGTAAAAACAAACGTAGGAAAAATATTAATTAAACTCATACACAAACGTCCACATCAAGCACTCTCCACAAGATATTCAGCAAAACACAGTAAAAATAAGCAACAGCAAATGAAAATGCAAATTAAGAAAACAAAAGACAAGAACGAATTAAACCCACGTGTAACTGCATAATAATGAACGAATGTCCCTTAAATGGCAATTGCTTGCAGAACAATGTAATATACCGAGCCACTGTAAAATCAGCAGATAACGAAGAAAAAATATACATAAGAGTACCTGAAGGACACTGGAAACAAAGAAACTACACTCACAAAAAATCTTTCACAAATAGTAAATACGCGAAGAGCACAAAGCTTTCCAAGTATATCTGCGAAATTAAAAACAAAAAGCAAATCACAACAAAAATATCATGGAAAATAAGGGGAAAAACAGCCTACAACAATCAATTCAAAAACTGTAAACTCTGCCTCGAGTCAAAATAGTTACAATTACCTTCCCAAGCCTAAACAAACTACGAAATAAACGATCATAACTCATTTCAAAATGCAGACACAAAATCAAATTTTTACTACGAAAACTGAAAACGAACAAGATGAAAATAAATAAATAAAATAAAATAAATAAACGGAAACAAGTAAAATAATTTAATCCAAGCAAATAAATATCTAAACAAACTAACTAAATAACAAATAAACAAACTACGTCCACCAAAATAACCGTTCGAATAGTACAACCGTGCAATAGACTACCCACAATGCATCACAGACCTGTATATATAAAAAGTCGAGCAAAACGTTTATCTTGACTGTTGCGTTTATCCCGAAACAGTCTGTTGCGTCTGGATGTTGATTTTAATGTCCACTCATATATATATATATATATATATATATATATATATATATATATATATATATATATATATATATATATATATATGCCTGTAACTCCTAAAATAAATATTCAGGTATATTGCCTTAATCAAATATTCTTTCCTTGTGAAGTTCATTCGACATAAAATTTTATATTGGATTTGATTTGTTTGAAGAGAACCTTAAAGGGGTATGTTTTATTTATATATATATATATATATATATATATATATATATATATATATATATATATATATTCCAACCACTCGCCATCAATTAACCGCAGGCTTTCCGGTAATTCTTCCAGTGAAACCATATTCAACGAAGCTAAGAAAGACTATGAACAGCCCTTAAAGATAATGGATTCTCGACAACATTCACAAGGAATTTATTTCACCAGAGTCCTTTTAAAAGGACGCCAGATCATCAGATAGCACTTCCAACAACGAAATGAAACGAAAAATGAGATTAAAATTGATGGGTAGTATAAAAGTTTAGAAATTATATATATTTATATATATATATATATATATATATATATATATGTGTGTGTGTGTGTGTGTGTGTGTGAATATATATTTATAAACGCGTGTGTGTGTTTCGTTAAAAATAACTGACAAAAAAAGATAAATGAATAACATGCTTTTATTTTTTGTGGATTTAAGCAAGAAAGTAGTCATTGTCCAAATGGTTGTTCCGTGCGTTTCGGGCTAATCCGATAGCATTCTTCAGGGATTTTATTTGTGCTGTTGTAAATGTATTTCAGAGGGTTTATTGTCCAAATAAACAACTGTATATATACAGAGTCCACCCTAAAAATGTATGCACACTTCAGGAAAACGTTGTCTAGATATTGTAATGCTAAATTAATTTAGACATCATGAGATTAATACAAATTTGGACTCTACAAGAGGTGCTCAAAAATGTTGGCCTTTAGCTTCCAGACATTTATTAGTACGGCGAACTTCTGCTTGGGCAGCGTTGGCCAAAGTGTCCAGTGGGATTGCTGCACATGCATTCACAATTTCTTGTCGAAGAGCCTCCAATGTAGTCAGTTTTCTGCAATTCACAACATCCTTTAGGTCAATTTGATGCTACAACCATGCGGGTAATGCCATCTGTCAATATAGAGAGTTATCGGTAATTAATTTTCCCATTTAGTGAAGTGTGCAGACATTTTTTGATGGATTCTGTATATTCTTTTATCAACCATGTTTGGTTAAATAATAACGACGAGTTCTGCCTGTCAGATTATTTTATTATTTTTTTCAAATTTGCGAATTAGCTGTTTTATGTTATCGGAAAAATTACCAAAGTTCATGTTTATTTTATATTATTTTTCCCGAGTACTTTCAAATTCTGCCACATTCATTTTCAAGGATTGTGTTTTATATGTATATTTACGCAACTGTTTTTGGTTAATGCTGCCGTTCTCACGTTTGCTGGAAACAATGTTTGAATTAATGCTGCCGAAATACACCGTATATATATATTCATCAACGGAGAGACTGTTTCACAGCTAATCAATGTGGCTAGACATCCGATGGCTTCAAGCCGGGACCGAAACCCGATCGATTTGGCATCAGTCAAGATTCTAAGCCTAACTCTCTCTCTCTCTCTCTCTCTCTCTCTCTCTCTCTATATATATATATATATATATATATATATATATATATATATATATATATATATATATATGTGTGTGTGTGTGTATGTGTGTGTGTGCGTACGTATGTGTGTGTGCATGTGTGTTTACCTTCTAAACTGCTTACTAACGAAAGCTGGAGTGAACAGTCTACATTGCAGTTATATGATGGATCAGAAGAGCTAAATCCATACTTTCTAAGTGTATTCATGCACACACACACACACTCACACATGCATGCTCACTGAAACACACACACAAAAATATATATATATATATATATATATATATATATATATATATATATATATATATATATATATATATAAAGTGAGAAAGAGACAGACAGACAGACAAACAGGTTCCACCACAGATATATGATATCTAAGATTTAAAATTTCTGGTGATTCACCGGTTATTTACCATCGCCTGAAGTAGCACAATCATAATATTGAAATGTGAGAGCATTTACGTAGCGATTTCAACAAATTCTTTATTATAATCTCATAATAAAAATAATAATAAATATATTGCTCTGCTTTTAAGTGTTTAATCGCTTTCTTAAAAGTAAATCCTACGGACAGTGGAATTTTACTCCATGTGTTCTTTCTCTCATTATATATATATATTTAATTGCCAGTGTGCTGCTGGTTATGTGGGGCGTACAACCTTGCATTTGGAAACTAGAATTAATTCTCTCTCTCTCCATCTCTCTCTCTCTCTCTCTCTCTCTCTCTATATATATATATATATATATATATATATATATATATATATATATTTAAAAAAAAAAACAGACCACTTTAAAGGTACAATTATAATAATTTATTTCACCAGAGTCCTTTTAAAAGGACGCCGGATCATCAGATAGCACTTCCAACAACGAAATGAAACGAAAAATGAGATTAAAATTGATGGGTAGTATATATATATATATATATATATATATATATATATATAGAGAGAGAGAGAGAGAGAGAGAGAGACAGACAGACAGACAGACAGATAGATAGACAAACAGAGACAGGGAGAGAGTGAGTGAGAGAGATAGAATAGTGAAATAAAAATGCAAAAAAGCTCTTATATATTCATCGAGTCATTGAAAAAAGAATGGAATCTATTATCAAACTTATACTTTGAGAAACATTTGCCAAAAATTTGTGCTGCCGTAATCAATGCTAAAGGTGGATATTTTGACAAGAGCAACATTTATTCATAAAATGTATTTTTTTTTTCATTTTGTCATAATAAAATTTCTAATAAAAATTCATGTCTCACTTCTTTTATTTTTTAACCATGTATAATAATTTTCTCTTAATTAAACTACAAAACAACTACTTTTGGGGCCCACGAGAGTATCGTGCGACATTTTATGATCAGTTTGGTTACGTCAAAGACTGGGGTTCGCACTATGCATAGGAAATATTTTTGAAGGCATTAAAAAAAACATTCGTTTTCGGTGACCTATTTCCAGTATACACGGGTAATTTTTTTTTTACAGAAGTTGTTAAAAATTATACGTTTTCGGTGACTCGTCTCCACTATACAGAGGTAATTTTTTTTACTAAAGGGTTTTTAAAATCATACGTTTTCGGTGACCTGATTTCTTATTGAGATGTTTTTCCTCGTGTGTGCGTTTTTTTAGCATACTCTTTAACAGTTGCTGATTTCATACATGTATAGTGATTTATTAAGCATAGCCTATTTGTGGCACAAGGCCTAAAGTATGAAGCGTCCAGTGAGGATCGAATTCACTGCTCACCTGTAATTGATCCAGCAAGATAAGCATGCTAACAATTACACCACGTCGAAGTGCTCTAAGCGTAGATTAGATGTGGCACAAGGCCGAAAATATGGAGCACCCAGTGAGGATCGAACTCATTATTCAGTCGTAATTGATCTAGCGAGACAAGCTTGCCAAACATTACATCACATCGAGATGCCCTTTGATTTTCTAAGTGTAGCATAGGTGTGGCATAAGGCCGAGAGTGTGGGGTACCCAGAGAGGATCGAACTCACTATTCAATTATAATTGTCCTAGCGAGACCAGCCTGCTAATCATTACACCATATCGACGTGTCCTAAATTGATGATTTATGAGTGAAAAACAATTTCATCTTTTGAAAAACAAATAAAACATTTTTGCAATCATTTGAAGTAGGCTGCTATAGAAGCAGATGAGTTTCTCGATGTGGTTGAGTCGCTGTGGACATTGGTGCTGAGTCCCTCTGTGTCTAGCCGTGTACTATGATAATAGGGTAAAGAATACTGATTTTGTTTTATTAATTGACACATCTGAGGAGAGAGAAAAAAAGATGAAGTCGTTTGGAAACAAAAAGTGATGGTAAAAGAATTGTGCGTATTTGGAAGGAAGGAAAGAAGGAACGAACGAACGAACGAACGAACGAACGAACGAACGAATATTACGTAAATAGAAGACTAAAGAAGAATATAATAATTAAAGGAAAGAGAAAAAAAGTTGCAAAAAGAAAGAAAGAAAGAAAGAAAGAAAGGAAGAAGGAAAAAGAATATTAAATAAAGAAAAAAGAGTAACGAAGAGGAAACAGAGAAAACGCCAGTAGATAGAAAGAAAGAATGAATGAATGAATGAATGAATGAAAGACGGAGTATTATATGAATGAATGAATGAAAAAAGTTTAATGAAGTGTAAAAGAGAAAACAGCAATATATAGTAAAATATATATATATATATATAATGGATAATTATATATTATATATATAATGGATAATTAAAATCTTCGTCTTGTTATTATATATATATATATATATATATATATATATATATATATATATTAATTATCCATTTCGATTATGAATTTATTTCGTGAACACCGAGATGTTCAGCTCTTCGGATCGAAATCTCCTCCGTAAATGAAGAAAATACACACACAGAATATATATATATATATATATATATATATATATATATATCGAAATGGATAATTAAAGTCTACGTTTTCTTATTATCATTATAATGCTCTTTAATCTACATTGAGCTCTCCCTGGATTCATATCCTCATGGGAATTGTCCTTTCCAGTCAGAAACTGGTAAGACGTATATATATATATATATATATATAAATATATATATATATATATACAGTGTAACCCGGATATAAGAGACCCGGATATAAGAGAAACCCGGATATAAGAGAGATTTTCTCTGGTCCCAAATTAGAACCTGTGTTAATGTATATAAAATTGACCAAACCCGGATATAAGAGAAACCTGGATATAAGAGACTTCTTCTCCGGTCCCGACAACTCTCTTATATCCGGGTTACACTGTATATATATATATATATATATATATATATATATGTGTGTGTGTGTGTGTGTGTGTGTGTGTAATCAATTCACCACAAGCAAAGCCATAATGCCACTAAGAAGACGCAAGGCTCTACTGAGAGTAAAAAGAATGAGAAAGCTTTGGAAGGAAGCGGAAACACAACCCTAAACAGGAAACAAGGGATAGACCTCTACCCCTGTTCAAAAGAACAGGGAGGAGTGTAGAGCAGATAATAAGTGAACCTATCTATTGATGAAAGGAAAAAGAATGAAATAATGAAAAGAAAGAGAAAAAGACAATAGTAAAAAGAAAAAAAAGAAAGAAAGACGTGTTTGAATTAAAAATAAAGTAATTTAAAATATTAATTAATAAGATAAAAAACAGTCAAAGATAATTCTATAATTATAATTAGAAACAAGGAAGGTAAAATAAATGGAAGAGGAAAAGAAAGAAAGAAACAAGAATGAATGACAAAAAGAAGGAAACTATGAAAAAAAAATGAAAAAAAAGAAATAGTTTAATGAGATTGTCAAATTAGGACAAAATAGAGAAAGAAGAATATGAAAAGAACTAAAGAAAAAAGAAAGAAACAAATAAATAAAGAAAGAAAGAAAGAAAGAAAGAAAAAGAATATTAAAAATATGAAAGGAAAAAAGTGTAATGAAGGAAGAAGAGAGAAAAAAAACCCAGTAGAAATGAAAGAAAGAAAAATAGAAAGAAAGAGAGAAAGAGTCATTATTATATGAATGATAGAAAATAAGAGAAATAGAATAGAAAAAGAGAAAAAAACAGTAGAAAGAAAGGAAGAAGAAAAGAAGGAAGGAGTACTATAAGAATGAAAGGGAAAAGATTAATGAAGGGGGAAAAGAGAAAACTTCAATAGAAAGAAAGAAAGAAAGAAAGAAAGAAAGAAAGAAAGAAAGAAGGAATGAATGAAGGAGGGAAGGAAGGAAAAATGGTAAAAAGAAAAACAGCAGTAGAAAGAAAGAAAGAAAGAAAGAAAGAAAGAAAGAAAGAAAGAAGGAAAGAAAGAAAGAAAGAAAGAAGGGAGGAAGGAAGGAAAAAGGGTAAACAGAAAAAACAGCAGTAGAAAGAAAGAAAGAAAGAAAAGAAAGAAGGAATGAAGGAAAAAAGAAGGAAGGAAGGAAAAGGGCAAAAAGAGAAAACAGCAATAGAAAGAAAAAAGAAAGAAAGAAAGTATTATATGAATGAAAGAAAAAAGATTAATGAGGGAGAAAAGAGAAAACATTAACAGAAGGAAGGAAGGAAGGAAGGAAGGAAGGAAGGAAGGAAGGAGGGGGAAGAGAAAACATTAACAGAAGGAAGGAAGGAAGGAAGGAAGGAAGGAAGGAAGGAAGGAAGGAAGGAAGGGGAAAAGAGTAAACATCAATAGAAAAGAAAGAAACAAAGAAAGAAAGAAACAAACAAAGACGAGAAGAGTACTAAATGAATGAAAGAAAAAAAAAAGATTAATGAAGGGGAAGAGAGAATATCCCAGTAGAAAAAAAAGAATGTATTTAAAAAAAGAGTGAAAGAAAAAAACGACAATTTAATGAGATTGTCAAATAAGGACAAATTGGAGAAAGAAGTTATATGAAAGGAAAAAGAGAAAAGAAAATGCGCTATTATGTTGAAAATATTAAAACAAAGGAATGAAAAAATGATAAAGCAGACACGGAAATGAAACGAAATCTATATAAAAAAATAAAATAAAATAAAAAAAAAACGAAAGAGAAAAAGGAGAAAAATTTTAAAATAAATGACTTTGAAAGAGAAAATGTCTTTTAATTTACAGTGACAAATGTAAAAGAAAAAAAAAATCACGATAAATCGGCAAAAGAGAAAAATAACTAATGGCGAAACGAGAGGGAAAAATCGAGAGAGAAACACAAGTAAAAAAAAGAAAAGTAAAAAAAAAGGAAAAGAAAAAAGCTATGGAGATAAAACAATTAAATAAAGCCAGGTGAAAAGGATCTAGTTGAAGCGAAGAGAGTAACAGAAAAACCAGGTGGGCAGCTGTCGTAGACACTCGAGAAAGCTAGTCGAGTGAAAAGACGTTATGAATAATATATCAAAATCGATGTCTATTTGTCTATATACCTATTATACATTATGCTATCTTTGACGTTAATGTAATCTAATATGTATTACCTAATATATATGTAGCCTATTTATAAATATCACATACACGTACATGCACAGACACAAATAAACACACGCGTTCACATAAAGCTTACGGCCATATCACGTTGAAACACCAGTCTTGTACGATCACAGAAGTTAAGCAATGTTGAGCCTGATCAGTATCCAGATAGTTGACCGCTTGAGGATACCAAGCGCTATAAGTCTGGGTGTGCGACTAGTGTAAACTGGAGAAACGAGTTCCAATTCCAATCGGGTTCGTTATATTCGCTTCCGCGCAAATACTCTTGGAAGAGTTGTAAATCCATTTCTTCTCCTCCAGCTATAGGTTAAATATTAGGACTTGTATCAGTAAATGGATATTTTCTCAAAAAGAATGATTTCAAACCAAAAATATGTTCTGCTTTTAAAATAACCAACAACAGATTGGTAAACCGTAAAAAACAAATTAAATTATTGGACTGCAAATTTAAGTTTAACCTCTTGTCAGTCTCTTCAGTGTCATTAGTAGACACCTTGAAGCTATAATCAACAAGAATGTTACTGATCACCTCAATAGGAACAAACTCTTGAGCGGCAAACAGTACATATTTCGATCGACACAGTCCACTGCTGATATTCTAACTGGGATTACTCACAGAATTATTGAGGCACTAATATATCTCAAGGACGATCGCATTAGATATTTCAAATGCCTTTGACAAGGTGTGGCATAAAGGGTTACAACTCAAGATATCTAGCTATGGAATCACCGGAAGTGTATTATCAGTCATAAAGTCCTTCCTAACAGGTAGGTCCCTGAAGGTAGTTATTAACGCCCTGTCCTCTGAGTCTCAAGAGATCAACGCAAGCGTCCCTCTGGGTTCGCTTCTCGGATCAATCCTCTTTTTACTTTACATAAATGATCTGCCGAAGAGTATACTCCGATCATTTGTGAATATCTATACTGAAGATGAAAAGGTATATGGGTGCACTTCCAAAATTTTAGATAATTGGCAGCTGATCTCTCCTTTGACCTAGCTGTAGCAGCTCAGTGGTGGGAAAACTGGCTGATCATATTCAAGGCCTCGAAAACCAACCTAGTGACTTTCGACCATCACTAATCGAACCCAGAACTTTCACCAATTGCGATGAACGGATGTCTTAAGCGCCTGTTGGGATTTAAACTCAGCCCAGTTCTCAATACTTAATAACTGGGCTGAGGAAAAATGGTCGATTCCCTGTACCGCTCCAGCAAGTACATGGTTCCTCCTGTTATCCTCTACATTATATGCTAGTGTGTTATTCCTACTGCAACCTTCACAGACTAATTTCGGGTTGATAGCAAAGGAGACACTGAGGTAGGTACTGTAACTGCTAGCCCTTCGACGTAACGGTGAAACACCAAAGCCTTCTGATATGGCGTGCCTGATAATGACATTGTAAGCCTTAAACCGTGTTTAAAACAGTCGTATGAATGTTAACTAGCATGCTAGCATGCAAAAAAAAAATCGATAGCTGCATTCGTCACAAGTGGGAAAAATTTAAATCTGCATGGCACTTTACTCCAATTGGCTCATTCGCTTGCTTAAACTCAACGTTGATTCTGATTCCGCACAACTGGGTTGGGTGTGAAAAATTATTTGTTGTTAACATTCTTTTTTCATTCGGTTTTTTCAGTTACGAGTCCTTTTTTAAAGCTGATCGTTTTGTGTTCATTTTGTTTCGTTCTTTTTTCGTAATGTTTAGTATAGAGTTTAGAAAAAATTCGCAGTGTGAGATAGGCAAGAAGTAAGGCATGTAGCAACATCAGCACGGCAAAGGGCACTCCTTTAAAGGCAAGGAAGGGCAAAAATATTTTAAGTCAAGTGATAGTGATTGCTGTATGAGTCATACGATTTTTGAATCAAGCACGGGCAACGCCGGGCCATGCTGCTAGTATATATATATATAATTTGTGGGAATTTTTAACTATCCGACATTTGCCTTAATAAAGGCAAATGTCGGATGGTTACAAATAAATGCATTAACTCTTTACATATATAAAAGTAAACAACGAGATCAACACTAAGTCTGTTTCGTCCTGCAACGCAATCTTCGGATTGCGTTGAAGCAGGAAAGATATTTCTGCTGTGTTGAACTTCTATAATTTCATACACACCAGCTCTGATATTGAGCACTTTTATCCATAAATATAGCATACTTTAAAACCATATTTCTGTCATTCATATATATATATATATGTGTGTGTGTGTGTGTGTGTGTGTGTGTGTGTGTGTGTGTGTGTGTGTGTGTGTGTGTGAAAATATCAGGAGAGATAAATTACAATAAGGAATTTGTTAATTTGCAAAATCACATAAATGGGCACCAGCCTCATTTTACGATTAATGTGTGGGCTGGAATTGTAGGTGACTATCTGGTAGGTCCATATGTACTCCCGGCACGTCTTACAGGAGATGTCTACAAGGAGTTTATTTCGAATACACTTTTGACCTGTTAGAGAATGGAAGGACATAATACTAACCCGCATTTGAAAGAACAGACGAACCCAAGAAATTATAATATTAATAAAAGAAAGAGGAAAATAATCTGGTTCAACCCACCTGTCAATACACAGGTAAAAACAAACATAGGGAAGATGTTTTTTTCTTCAATATAATACGCCCGAACTATTTAAGTTATTTAACCGCAATACGGTTAAATTAAGTTATAGATGCACAAGCAGTATGAGCGAAATCATAAAAAGAATGAATAGAAAAAACTTAAAGCTCGAAAATGACGTGAAAAGTGAAAATATGGTCTTATGTAATTGCAGGACAAAAATAACTGTCCTTGAACTGGATTATGCCGTACAGAACGGTTTGTATATTGTGCTGAAGGGGAAGGTGAAAATAGTAGCACAAAAAGATACATCGGTTGCACTGAGGGCCAATTCAAGTGGAGGTGGTATAATCACACGTCAACTTTTAGAATCCCGGAACGTAGTTACAACACGAAGCTAGCAAGCTATTATTGGATATTTAGGGTGAGATATAACAAAAGCCCAAACATTAAATGGAGTATCTTATGAAATCTAAAGATTAACACAATATTCGGGAATACGTGTAAGCTATGCCAAGAAGAGAAACTAGCTATAGCAACATATAAGGACAGCACTGAATTACTGAACGGGAGGTCAGAGATCATGACCAATTGTAGACACGTTAAGAAGTTTAGCTTGGAGTTATTTGAACCCGGATAGTGTTGGAATTTCTTTTTTTTTGTACAGCTCCTCCCTCCTACTTTCGAATGAAATTGCTTAAGTTGTGGAGAGCCATGTCATTATTTTACTGAACAAATCACCCGAGGAGACCGTAGTGGTCGAAATCGTGGTAGTGTTCTGGTCAACATTCATTTCCCCAAACATTAAACAGCTGTGAAAGTCTGGTCTTCCAACTTGATATTGAGTTTGATTACTTTGGTGTATATATATATATATATATATATATATATATATATATATATATATATATATATATGTGTGTGTGTGTGTGTGTGTGTGTGTGTGTGTGTGTGTGTGTGTTTGTGTGGGTGTATCTATCAATCTATCTATCTATCTAAATATGAATAGGTTATTTGATGTTATAATTTCTCATATATATTTTTTTATATAGGTTCGAAAATCGATAATATATATTGAAATATAAGTGTTGTAACTGAGTTATCAAAAACATCAAAAAAACAGAATCGGTTTAACAACAAGTTTATTGCCTTTTAATACAGGGAAGTATAATGTAGTATAGAGAGTTCCGAGTTCAACTGTGTAAAGAAATTTTCACCCTCGCAACATTAAGTATATGTATTAGTAAGCAGATACATTAGTAAGTAAATATATTATGTAGAAATACATTAATATTTAATTTAATATCAATACTAAGAAATCGATAAGAGAATTGAGGAGGGTGAAAATAAATAGGCATAATATGCCTAGATTATTCAACCAAACATGCTTGAATAAATATATGCTGCTTAGATATATATATATATATATATATATATATATATATATATATATATATATAAAGAGTAAGATAAAGAGTGAGATGGAGGTTTGGGCAGTCATTGTTCATTTATTTATGTTTGATTAAAAATAAGCAAAATTACTTTCATTATTTGTTATTTTTAATGACTTTTTATTGTGTATTATATTAATATTAAAATAAATAAAAAAGAATCACGAATGCAGAAATCGCGTTGATTTTTTAATAAACAAGTATAAATCTCTCTCTCTCTCTCTCTCTCTCTCTCTCTTTCTCTTACTATATATGCGTGTGTGTCTCTCTGTGTGTGTGTGTGGAGATGTTGCCCTTTAAAGAAACTAAGAACCACAGACATCAGTGAAACGCGTCGTTTGTAAGCTTTTCCACGTTTTCTCATCATCACCACTTTTGTTCGGAAATAATTCTGCATCCGACAAACACACACACACACACACGTGCACACACACATGGTATATATATATATATATATATATATATATATATATATATATATATATATATATATATATATAATTACATGAATCATTCATACAAAAAACAAATATAGAGGTTAATGATTTAAATGGCGAGAATACATCTTCGCAAACAATTTCAATAAGATACACTAACCCCGAACCTGTATATGAATGATATGATCCCTGTTTATAAATTCCAGATGCATAAGGACTTTTTTAGTTTTTACAAGCTTTCGTTTGTTCCTACAGACATCCTCAGGCATGGAAATAGATTTGTTCTTGTTTTTTTACTTTAGTTTTTTTTTTTTTTATGAATGATTCATGTAATTATAAATTGAACTGCACCTATAATCGAAATATATATATATATATATATATATATATATATATATATATATATATATATATATATATATATAAACGTTATTTTTACTTGGTGCACATGTTTGTGTTGCTATACTTGTTATTTTATTTCATGAAACAATGAAATTGATAACAACCGGCCTAAATTGAAAAGTCCTATTATAAAAATTAAATAAACTACAGGGTAGCAACTAAAAAACGTGTTGACACTAAAAATATTGCATAACAGTGACGACCAAACTGCGGCTCGCGAGCCACATGCGGCACTTTGACCTTTAAGATGCCGCTCGTAGAATTTTGGTTGAGGTTTTTTTTATTACAGATAATATAAAAGGTAAATAAAAAAAAAATTCAAGATTTATAAATACCATATTTGATGGCATATAAGGCGCATTTTTTTTTTAAACTATCTTTTAAAATCCCCCTGCGTTTTGTATGCCATAGTTAGGTTTAAAAGTCGGTCGAAATTAACTACTTGGCAACTCGATTTTAGACTTTCGACCTTAGAGTAACTTCCATGTACCTATTGCCATTATTTAAAAAGTTTTACGATTGATAATATTTATTATATTAATATCATCACGTTTAATATTAGTACTTTGTTTCACTAAAATTAGATGCAATAAATTCAAATTATATATTTGTAAAATATATTTGTTTCATTAATATTTTTCTTGCTATAACTTCCGGTTTCATTGATATAAATACAATCAGAATTTTTATATCCTAATTATTCAAATAAGACGTTTACAATACGCAGGTTGTACAGATCATATAAAGGAGAATTTTTGACTGAATTTTAATGGTAACTGTATTGTTTTGCTTAATTGTAATAATTGCTTGATTTTTATTTTGTTTTCTTACCTTTGGATATAATAAAGGTTTTATGGGCTCGCGTTCTTTTTTTCCTATTATTGTTCATTTAATTGTCATCATGCCTTGTTTTACTAAAATGGTATCTCATAAATATAGCCTAGGCTGTATCATTTATTCATAATTTTACCAATTCCAAATTTGTTCTTGATTTGTCCTGCTGAAATTGGGGTGCGTCTTATACACCCGTGCGTCTTACATGCCATCAAATACGGTATTTACTGTGTATGAATTGAGACCCCATTGGAGTAAAACGTAATTTTTATATAAATGTCTTTTTATTTTACTCTGTGAGTGACGCGCGCATGCCGACATTCGCTCGTGTGTCTATTAATCATTTACGCTCAACTATATTCTTAATATTGAGCACTCTGAAAAATTCCGTTTTTTTTTTTTAATTTATATATATATATATATATATATATATATATATATATATATATATATATATGTGTGTGTGTGTGTGTAGCCGTCTTTTCTACTCCAACAGCTTCTTTTCTCGCACTTTCCGTCTGTTGAACTCCTTCCTCTTACTTGCTTTCCTGATAGCTATAATCTTCGAATATTCAAATGTTATGTCAATCAACATCTTCTGATGCCTTGATCTAGTTCCCTGACCTTCTCTTTATCCTTTCCTCAACCACGCCTCTTTTCTCTTGCCCTCCCTCTCTGTAACCCCTTGCATTCTAGTGGCACTCTCGCCTTACTTGGTGAGAAATGCTCAATATATATATATATATATATATATGCGTGTGCATGTCTCTGTGTGTCTGTGTGTGTGTTTTTTGTGTGTGCGTTTCTAAAGAATTAATTGATTTTTATTTATCAATTTGACATATTTTATCACTTTAAACTGTATTTTTTATTGGATACACATATTTGAGTAGACGCTCTGTTTATTTCATCAGTATGTTATTTCGTCTACTGGCTTGAACATTCGAGAAACATCATTAAAGAAAAACGCATGTTCAGGCCGGTAGACGAAAAAAATATTGATAAAATAAATGCTGCGTCTATTCAAATGCGGACATCTAATAAAAATAAAGTTGAAATTTATATATATATATATATATATATATATATATATATATATATATATACCGACTGGAAAGAAAATTACTATTAGGAAAATATTATGGCGGTGTTACTATATCTTAAATCAATAGTGGGCGATTACAAGAATATACTGACAGGGAGAGCGGATAGATGTTTAAATTCATATCATTTCGGGAGTGTTTATGTTTTAATCACCCATGCATAGTGTGGAGAAGACTGCGAATTATTCTCCGCTGCAGTTGGTACCCTACAAGTTTGCACATACGAGAAGGTTCTGGCCCTTTGAGCCCAGCGTTCCTGAACAATTTTGAACCCTTCTGTCTGAGCTCCTGAGTCAAAATTCGCAAATAATTGCTATATATCTGTGTAGATATAAAAATAGTCCCTGATTGCTTCCCTGGCGGTCCAAGTTGAGACTCTGCACGCTTCATGGTAAAATAATTTTTCATCCAAAACACATACACAAAACACAATGATAAGGTGCGAACATGTTAGTATAACATTCGATGACATCATGATATTACGGCTTTTCTGATTGGCTCTTCAAATTAAGACAAACAAAATACAACGCAAGTCTTTAGCCACCGTTCAACCGGTGGCAAGGCATTGAGTCATTTTTCTCTACTACTTTTCAACTGGGCATTACCTCATATTTCTCTAACACCGGTAAAGCGGTGGTCAGGGATCAAAGAGTTAAAGAAAATGTGTTCTCTGGAAGGATTCGAACCTGCGTCCTACTTGGCAGGAGAAACCACCGCCTTATATAGCGCGCCTTAGCCGCTGAGCTACGAAGACCATCGCGTTGAAGAACTAGAAAGCACCTTATTATTTAGTGGATACTCGTATTTGAAAAAGTAAACGACATTTTTATTATTTCAAACGTTATTATATATGGCACATCGTATTTGAAATAGACGCCTCGTTTTATTTATTCAACAGTTTGTATTCCGTCTATCGGATATATATATATATATATCTGTGTGTGTGTGTGTGTGTGTGTGTGTAGATAGATAGATAGATAGATAGGTAGATAGATAGATATGAATAGACTGAGATAGATCGACAAATATGAATAGACTAAGATAGATAGATAGATAGATAAATAGATAAATAGATATGAATAGACTGAGATAGACAGATATGAACAGACTAAGATAGATAGATATGAATAGACTTAGATAGATAGATAGATAGATCTGAACAGACATAAAGAAATATATATATATATATATATATATATATATATATATATATATATTTTAAATATATAAAGATTATAAAGATATAAATATTTTGATAGATAGATAGATAGATAGATAGATAGATAGATAGATAGATAGATAGATTATGAACAGGCTAGGATAGATAGATAGATAGATAGATAGATAGATAGATAGATAGATAGATAGATAGATAGATCTGAACAGACAGACAGAAAGAAAGAAAGAAAGAAAGAAAGAAAGAAAGAAAAAAAAAAAGAAAAATTAGAATCAATTCTAACAAGTTCTAGGGGTTTTTTTTATGAATGATGCTTCTCCAATTTTGACAGTTTTTCTCTCCACGTTTTACACAAGCGCGTCATTTAAGTGGCTCACTACCTTCCTCTATCTCTCTGGCCCTCAATATGCCACACAATGTCCCGTCCTTTGTAGAATTTAATAAATTCAGACTAAGCACTGTTCTGCCATCTATATGCACGAGCTGGCTTGGTATGTTGTACGTTGTTTTCCACTTGCCTTCAACCTATCCTGGGTGTATCAATTTTTCCAAGCCCTCTTTTCTCGTTTTATTCTCAGGAAATTTCAATTATCTCTTTCTGGTGCTATTTTGGAGTTCTTTTTGTTTCCATTTTCTTTATACCTTTGCCGTTGATCACATGTTCGGTCCATCGTATTCACAGCTTCCTTTTATAAAACCACTTCTCTGTTGCTTCAAGTTTCTTCTTCATCTGTGAGAGTCCAGCATTCACAGACATATAGGACGACTGATTTAAAAATTTGGCTAAAATGCCTAGAGCAATATAAAATTCTTCCTAATGGGTAGGTCCCTGCACTAGCAATCAGTGCAGGCGTACCCCAAGGGTCGCTTCTCGCACCAACCATCATTTACTTTACATAAATAATATGCCTTTTGTGAATATCTATGCTGATGAAACGACGGTATATGGTTGCACTAACAAAACTAGATGGCTGGAACTTATCTCTCCTTGAACCTCTCAAGTGGTGGATTCCGCACGCGTTTCCCCAGTAACATTTACGGACACGCTTCTCTTCCTGATCTCTTTTTTGCTGCTCTCCCTGACTCATGTCGTACTCTGCAGCTCTGTCCTCTTGGTAATACTGACCATGCGGTAGTCTCTGTAAACATCTCTTTCCGCTTCACCACCAGCCAAGAACCTCCTACCAATAAAATATCTTTCTATTATCAATGAGCGGATTGGAAATCGTTCCGTCGTTTCCTTCGTGACGTCTCTTGGAATGACGTCTTTAATCATCCTGTTCAAAAATGCGCGTCTGAGGTCTCTTGCTGTGTGAAAACCGGCATTGCTACTTTCCTTCCAGCAATGAAATACTAAGTTAAATCTCGTTTTTCTTCTTGCTTCTCATCTGCATGCTCAGCCGATATAGCCTGCAGGAATCATTTATTCCGGCTGTACCGGAGAGACACGTCTTATTGCATCAAAAGTCTCTATGTAAATGGGTGTACTTCTAAAAGCCTAGATTACCACAGATAGGCAACTGATCTCTCATCCGATCTAGGTGTACCATCTCAGTGGTGGATAAGGTGGCTGATTACATTCAATGCCTCGTAAACCAAACAAGTTATATTTCATTATCGGACCCTGAACCAATCACGATGAATGGATGTTCCCTCGGGCAGGACCCGTGTTTTGAACGACTATTGGACCTACTCCTCAAGTGGTGGAATTACCCACGCGTTTCTCTAGTAACCTTTACGGACACGCTTCTCTTCATGATCTCTTTTTTGCTACTCTTCCTGACTCATGTCGGACTATGCAGCTCTGCCCTCTTGGTAACACTGATCTTGCGGTAGTGTCTGTAAACATCTCCTTCCGCTCCGCCACCAGCCAAGAACCTCCTACCAATAGAATATCTTTCTTTTATGAACGAGCGGATTGGAAATCGTTCCTTGATTTCACTTTTATAAAGGATAATTCATATTACATAATTACATAATAATATTATGTAATTAATTTAATATTATATAATTATATCACATAATTACCTAAGTACATAAATTACATCTTCAGTTCTCTTTTTTTCATTTCTAACAATATCGACGGCTTTCTTAAATCTTTCTATACTCCGATCATTTGTAAATATCTATGCTGATGATACAATGCTATATAAGTGCACCACTAAACCCTAGATGACTATAGATTGGCAATTGATCTCTCATTCGATCTAGGTGTACCATCTCAGTGGTGGATAAATTGGCTGATTACATTCAATGCCTCGTAGACCAAAACAAGTTATATTCCAATATCGGACCCTGAACTAATCACGGTGAATAGATGGAGCCTTAGGGAGGACCCATATTTTGAGCGACTATTGGGCCTTGAACTCAACCCAGACCTCAAGTGGAACTCGTACATATGATCCATCGCTGAATTTTCTGCGGGGAAATGGTTGGTTTGCTGTAGCGCTTCATCAAGTACCTGACTCCCCGTGCTATCCTCTACCTTTAACAGAGCCAGATCAGGCCTAAGATGAAGTATTGCAGTCATATTTGGACAGGAGATGCTCAGTCTTCATTTTCCAACCTCGATAGAGTCCTAAAGGTTTCTTGTGGTTGACGAAGTATTTTCCACCCTGCAACCCCTTTCCTCACAGGCGAAATGTCGCAAGCCTCTCGTTGCTCCCTAGCTATCTTCATGGAAAGTGTGCTCAGAAGAAGTACATTAGTTAGTTCCACCCGTTCTAACGTTCACGGGTTGGATACGCACATTGTAGCTAACCACGCTAATTACCTCCGTATTCCTTTGGTGAAAAGTAAGTTCCACTCGAATAGCTATCTTCCCGCGAACCACTGCCCCGTGGAACCAACTCCCAAGAGGATGCTTTCCTCGATCACTACAATCTTAACTTATTCATGTTCACGGTTAACCGTTATCTTATCCACATAACCTGTAATTCTTACTCTGTAACACTCTACCTCGAGTGGCTCTTAGACCTTGTACAGAGTGAACCTCACTGTAAAAGACAAAAAACAGATAACTCATATGACGTTGTTGTGATGCGGTACTACTTATAGGTCATTTAATGCCTAAATTTAAAATTTCTTGGGAGCTTTGGGTATTTTTTTTTTTTTTTTACTATTAAGATTTATTGTTGGAAATCTTTTACACTTAAAAATGTATTGTTGATATTTTTACTATAAAAATGTATTTTTATTTTAAGCGTTTCACCCCAAGCAAGGCGGGAGTGCCACTAACACGCAAGGGGTTACAAAGGGTGGGAGCAAGAGTAAAGAGGCGTGATTGAGGAAAGGATAAAGAGAAGGACAGGGATCAAGGCATCTGGAGATGTCGATTGACATTGCATTTGAATAGTTGGAAATTATAGCTATCAGGGAAGCAAGTAAGAGGAAGGGAGTTCCACAGACAGGAAGTGCGAGACATGAAGCTACTGAAGTAGAAAAGACGGTTACATTTAACCGTTTCGACAGTGAACGAGTGGGACTTAGATGCCAACCTAGTAGCACGCTTAAATTCATGCAATTTGGGAACTAGCGAAAGTAGCTCGTCCGAGCAGTCACCGTGAAAGGATTTGTAGAGAAGACAAAGGGAAGCGACGTCACATCCGTGAGAGAGCGACTGTAAACGAGACGCCAGATAAGGGCCAATGATATTGCATATCCGTCTCTGGATTTTGTCGAGGACCCTAAGACGAACAGCGGGGTCACCAGACCATATACGGCAGCAGTATTCCATGCAAGGATGAACTCAGACGAGAAAAACTTTCCGACGCGACACAGAGAACCAACTTTCCTTGCAGTAGATGAAGCTATTGATTCAATGTATTTATTTGTTCCATCTTAGGTCAGCGGACAGTGTGAGACCAAGCAGTCGGAGAGAGGTGCTCTTGTGGAGTTGAGCATCAGACATTCTAATGGGTGTGGGGGGCAGGGAGAATTCTCTGTGGTGGGTAAATGACAGCAGATTAGTTTTTAAGGTATTAAAGTTAACCAGCCATTTACTGCCCCAGTCAATCACAGATTGGAGGTCCTTTACGAGACCAACGGCCAGATTAAGTTTTGTCAGCGATACTAGATTTGCTATTGAGGCAGGAGTAAATAGTACTGTCGCCTGCATAGATGCCTACTTTGGAACTGAAGACATCGGAAAGATCGTTAATGAAGATTAGGAACAGTGTAGGGCCCAGGATAGAGCCTTGGGGAACTGCGTTTGTGAGAAAGGAACTGGAGGAGAATCCGTTAAGAACGGCCTTCATTACATTATACTGCATTGTGTTTTGAACCCAGCTTAAAAGATTTTTATTTGCTCATAGCTGGGACACTAAGCGGTGCTACCTGTTACAGTTTTTTGGGTATATACTGTATATATAACTAGTGAGCGAATGACTTATTTCCCTTTATAGTCGACCAATAGAAGGTTGACCAATCAGAAGCCGCACAACACTGCATCCGTCGTGTATAAAGGCGGCCATCTTTGTTTTCTTACTGGAATGACCAGAGGCAACTTGTCCGGCGAACAGGACAGACGGAAGAACTACGCTCTGCTACCTTGCTGCGATATCCACTGCGAACCTGCACCACGCTTTCCTACTGTCTCCGAAATATTCACTGCCAACCTCTGGATTCTATACTCGAAGACGACCGTCATGAAAATGTCTAACACTACCATGCCGGGGCAGGGTAGACCTGGGAATAACAATGAGTAAGATGCGGTTTCATGCTTCTCAAACCTTTTCAGGACTAGAAACGTATTTGTAAAACTTCTTACGAGACATTTTTCACTGAAATTTACTTCACGATTGTGGAGACCAATTCGGACTGATAACAATCTAATGATGCTCTCGCAATTGTCGATAGTGGAACTCTTTTCAGTTTCTTTATTTCTTTGATCGTCTGAAATTTAAATTCAAATATCAATAGTTATTTTCTGTCTTCTTAATTCTGTTTCTATTATTATTTTCTCTCCTTAATAATTTTTTTTCTTTTTCTTATGTTTTTCCACACTCATTGCGTGTTCGTGCAATTATTACCTCATCTGGGATGAAATGATTAATATAAATTAATGATTTCGAAGTAATAATTTAAATAACATTTTTATAGTTTCATAGTGTCTTGAGCTCAGTTTTGGGGGTAACTATTTTCGCATAATTGAGACCCTATGTTATACGAACACACCTATTCTATTGTTAATAGACTATCCCACCTATAATAAGTGGGAGTAGTAGCAGTCGCTAAGTCGCTCAGCGAGTTGGTCTGAGTTCAGTCTGAAGTCGGACGACCAGCTGACCGGTTGAACTCTCTGCCTTCAGGCGGGGAGGAACTCGAACGAGGCTACGCCGAAAGGCGGTGTCTCTTTCGGGGAGGTAAACCGACCCTGAACCCGTTTATACGGGTTCAATGGGCATATTTTTGGCCGAACCAACGGGCTTGGAGATCCCACGTTAAACCGGCCTTGTGCCACATGACGCCCTCGTGGGGGGGGGACTGAATATCCTCAGTGAGTTGGTCAGTCAGTCGATGTTGGACGAACGTTAGTCGGATATTAAAGTATCAGCCACCACAACTAGATTGCTGCGTCATTACCTGTTACATCAAGTTCCTAACGTTTTGTACGTCGAACCTATTTTAGGACCGACTTAGTGAAATACAAGCCTCCACTGTGAAACTACTCTATAACACCCTAAGCAAGTGGGCCTGTGAATAACAGCAATTAAGAGGTACTGCCACGCTCCTCAAAACGTCCAATCTCCCGATCAGAGGCCTTGCTGCCGGATGTAGTTTATCGTCATACCCAGGACAACCTGAATTTTATAATCCATTTTCTGTCGATGTAATATTTCAAGGCAACGTATTTGC
>CAHIKZ030000687.1:35000-90000 GCA_903632075.3 Acanthosepion pharaonis
ATAGATAGATAGATAGATAGATAGTGAGAAAGACCGAGAGAAAAAGAGAAATAGTAAAGTAGGCAGTATAATGGAAAAAAGGAAGGAAAAGCAATGAAAAATGGAAAGGTGCTCGAGAGAGAAAGAATGAACGGAGTAGAAAGAAATGTGATAAACAAAGAAAGGGGGATAGAAATAAATAAGACAAAAAAAAGGTAAGAATAAAAAGGCAAAAGCGAGCGAGAAAGAAAGAAAGAAAGAAAGAAAGAAAGAAAGAAAGAAAGAAAGAGAATGCCTGGGAAGATAGAAAGAGAAGAGCAGAAGTCGGACGTGGAAAAATATAGAGTCGGATGAGGGTCGTGTGTGATTGTGATGGTGGTGTTGGCAGGCGGTGCGTCGGGGCGGGGGGGGGGGCTAATGGATCAGAGTTAAAGATAGTTGGATGCTATTCACCCCTGCCTGACGAGGCGAAATAGACTCACCCCGAATTTGTCATCACCCCTCACCCTCCCTCTGTATCTGTACTGTGTTTTGATTGGTCAAAATGAACTCATTAGTCAACCATTCATCTTCTACCAAAGTGAATAGCACACACACACACACGGCGAAATAATAATAATAATAATAATTAAAATATTAATAATAATAATATTAGAAGTAGTAGTAAAAATAATACTACTAATAATAATAACAGATAGTGTCATAAGATGATAGGGAGTGAAACAATAATCGAAAAATGGATAAACAGGATGAGCTAAATAAATTGAGTGACTAAAAGAAAAAGAAAAGAAAGATAGACAGGAAGAAGAAAAGAGAGTGGAAGAAGTTATTTATCTGTTTATTTATTCCGTGAAAGAAAACGAGGTACTTTCTCTAAAATATCCCACACCTACTACTACTATTACTACTACTACTACCTCCACTATTACTACTGCTCTTCCTGACGACGAAGCTGCTGCTGCTACTGGCGGGAGAAGAGAGGTGGGTGCTTCTTATTTTCAGTGTTGCTCTAATTATTACTACTGCTCTTGTACGCCAGGATGCTGAAGTTTGGATTCGGAGAGATGTCTGTGTAAAAAGGCTGTCATCTCTTTGTAATAATTTAACTTTACCGACCTTGGTGACGATTGTTATAAGGGAGGAAAAAAAAAAAAAAAAAGAAATCGGACCTTACGCACCGATCTGCTAAAAAAAAAAAAGTAATAAAATCACACCAACAACGAAAAAAAATTAAACAAAAAAAAAAGAAACAAAAAAAAAACGTGTATGGACAATTGTTTTTATTCCCATCCCCCTCTTTTATAAATATTGTTGTTACAATCTACCTGTGTACACATCAAGTGTAAAGTGCGACACTTTTCTTTTACACGGACTATATACAAAATGAAGTAAGTACAATTATAAATCGTATATATTTTTGTTGAATATTTTACAAGTATTTTCTTCAGCAACGACTATTTGGGTTTCGTTGGCCTTTAAAAGCTAGAAGGGTAATTAAATATTTTTCATAAACAAAAACATTACTCTTAATTTCGTATTTTTCGGACGGGTATCACATAGGCGAATTTCTTCAGAAGTGCCTCTTCTCTACTAATTTGTTCTGATTTTATTAAAATAAAAAAAACTTTGTCTCTTCATCTAAGTTTTCCCTTCTGTAGGAGGTGTTTTGTGGTAAAGTTAAAAAAATAGTATGGGAAATTTTATCATTTTGATGTTAGTTCTTGTGTTGTATACAACACGAGTTGGGAGTTTATTCCAAAATAAAACGACTTCTCGTGTTCACATGTCTCTTTATCCTCACATACGATTTAAAAAAAAAACAAAAAAAACACAGATACAATAAAAATATAATAAACATTTACTTTTATTCTCTAGGCGACCCGCTTGACGATTTTATTCAAGATCATTTATTTTTATCCTACGTCGAAAGTCAAAAAACTAAAAGAAAAAAAAAATCTGCACACACGCACTTGCCTTGCTTGCTTTTTCCAACATTTAAAAAGCAATGTTTAAAAAAAGCCTTGTTTGCTTATGGCCAAGGATATTTCTTAAATTTATAGACCACATCTATTTTTGCCTTTATTTATATTCTCTTTACAAACGATTCTCGTAACTGATTTGTTTATAATATGAAACAAAACAGAGTTTATTTATTTACAATATAAAAATTAATCCGCCCCGATAATTGAGACTTGATTGACATGGGAATGAAAACAAGCGATTTGCATCGATGTGTGTTTCATTATATAGGAGTTTCATTTTCGCAAAAGTTACTTACATTCCCTTGCTATTTAAAAAATGTTATTTGTCGAATAAGAATGTTTCTTTTACTTTTTAAAAAAATTAAGAATTAAACCTTTTATTTTTATTTAACCGCAAAATTACAATTAACACGTGAATCGTTCATGTTTGACAACACAATGTTTTTTTTATTTAAAAATACAAAAAGCTTGTTTAAGGTTGGGCGCTTTTTATGACATTAATAACACACACAAAACCTAATTTTCCAGACTTCGGAATCAATAACATGTTAAAATGATTTTAAATCGAATTTACAGAACGGGCAAAATAACGTGTAAGTGTGTGTATATTCATGTATGTAACCTTGACTCAAAAAAAGAAAAAATATACTTGTGTGACAACTGTATACAATATAGGCTTATAAAATACATAATTCTTATTTATTAAATAAATATATGTCCTGTTTTCTTTTCTGGAAACGTAACTTTATAATAAAAATAATTTGTCACTAAGTAGCTTATATAAACTAAACCGGTTTTTATTCTCTCTTAGTCCATAAACTACAGGGAAACGACCTAAAAGGTGAGGCGAGGGGACAGTGGGAAAAAGACAAGAGTAACGGATTTTTGCGTGTTTATATATCAACAAGAAAAAGGGTGGGAAAACGACGCACCCCCCCTCATCTGTCCCATTTTTATTTGTGGGCATTTTCCAAATTTTAATTAATTGACAATGCTTGCTGACTGAACATTGTGCTCATATATATATATATATATTTATGGAAAGTTGTAAGCCAATGAAACAAAAACTGCTTTTTCTGGTATTGAAAGATCATTCTTTTATTATTAATGAAAAGTGAAAACCCCAAGACATACGCATCTTGTATAGATTCACTTAATCAAACTGGGGACGATGACCCACTTTAAAAAACAAAAAACAAAAAAAAAAACCTTCCTCTCTATTTTACAGAAACTCACGTCTTTTCAAGCTAAACGTTTTCGAGTTAAACTCCTAAGTAATTTGTATTTGCCGACAATTTATTCTTGTTTTGCATCTAGGAAATCACATGTACATGCCAGATTGTCTTTTTTACAATACACATGTTGAAATAATTTATCATTCCTAAGAAAAGAAGTGATGATTAGAAACGTTTTTTTAAAATAATGTTGGATTTTTGTCTCCTGAAAACTCATGTATTTGATTGAAAAATCTGCACGTTATTTCCAAGCCTGTGTTAATTGCAAATTATTATTATTTTCGTCTTCCCTCGCCTGCTCGACATGATTTTAATTACACAGTAACTGGATGTCTCCTTCTCGTCTTTGTTCCTCATTATCTTCCATACTATCCAGATCCACGTCTATCTTTTTTTTCTTCTTTTTTTTTTCTTAACATGCCTTCTTGTAACCGCGACGAAAATATTTTCTTTAATGAAAATGCACCCAAGAAATCAGTATTAAAAATTACTTCATCATCTCTTATATTTTCGACTAGACCCCTTTGTGTGTTGGTAATAATAATGTGATCTTTTCGTCATGTTGGCCACGGTTTTTCTTTCTCTCGTGTTGGTGGGGGGGGGTATCGTTGGCTACGTAGGAAGATGCCACATTTCGTTAATGCAGGGATGTATGTATATTTACAAAATAATTGATATAACATACATATATATCTATATAATATATGTATGTGTGTTTATATAAAAGTAAAACCGTTAACATTATCTCCTACTACGCTAGCTAGTCTATTTTCCCCTCCTTCCCTAATGTCGACAGTCATCATCATCCATTTTATCTTTCTCCTACCTTTGCTCGTTTTAACTACCAGCCAACTTTCATTTATTTTCTATTTTTATCCACATGATATAAATCGAACTCGACGTGTTTATATGCACAGAGAGGAAGAAGGAGAATAAGTCCGCTCCCCCCGCCCTCTTTTTTTTCTCTCTCTCCTTTTCATCTCGGGTACCTTGGCGCAATTTATTGAGAAGCAAAGAGCATTATTTGCCACACAGTTGTGTACGGGTGTAGGTGAGTGAAGCCATCCCGGTTTTTCTCATCCAGGTTTTAGTGGTACCCAATATCCCTTCCTCCCCTCACTCCGTCTATGTTTCTTATAACTGGCGCTCTTGCATGTTTGGAAAGGTTAGAAGTAAAAATAAAAATGTGAATGGTACGAAACCAAAAAGCGAAACGCTTTTTTAAAATCCCTGAGATTATGTTTACAAATTGATAAAAATAGTATAATTGTTTCTTAATTGCCAATGTTTTACTTTTAACCTTTTTGTAACTTTTTAAAAAAATTAAATATGAAAAGAGTTTTCTTTTTTTTTTCTTCTTTTTAGACGTTCAACTGTTTGACATTTAATCAGAAAAAAATAATTCACTTTCAGACCGTTTGTAAAGGTTCAACAAAATGACTAAAATTCTCGAGATATTCTGGCAAACAACAAAAGCGTGACAATAAGATGAGTAATTACATAAAAGATAATAAAGCATACTTTTTTTTTAATTTTATTTGGCAAGTGCTTTAGCCTTTATCTTTTTTTTTCTCTCTCTTTCACTGTCTTAGTCTCTTTTCTTTCTTTCTTTTTTTTCCAATCAATTTAGCACTCAGTGGATTTAATTATCAAAAAGCCGGACCTTCCTGTAATGTTCGTGACAGAGAAGTGGGATCTTTTTTTCTTTTTCTTTTTTAAATAATAACAAGCGGTTATGTTTTTTCGATAATAAAAGAGCCAGTAGTTCGTCTTTTAAAAACATTCGGTATGTAATTCGTTATTATCCTATGTAGTTCAACGACTGACAGAAAAATGTTTCCGCCCTTGTCCTTCGAATATTCTGGGTTTATTTTAAAATTTTAGTTGGTGGTCAATAAGCAATTATCAAAATTAGTCTGGCTATAATTAAAGAATCGGTTTAAAAAAAAAAAAAAAAAAAAACAACTATATAATTGTTTGACGTTTTGGCATGGATAGATGTTTTTAGTCACATGCTTTTATTTTAAGAGAATAATTTTTACATTTATGAGTTTAGCCAAGTTTTATTTTTAATCATTCGTTTTTAAATTGGTTTGAGTTCAAGGAAATACTACTTAAAATTATTAAGACGTAATTGCAATAAAATGGTTTTGTTTTTAATAGCCTGGGTAAACTACTGTATGTCCTAGGAGTCATATATATATATATATATATATATGTTTTGTTTTTTTTAATAAATTTTCTTTTATGTTTTATTTCGGATCCAACCTTTTCTGATTGAGAGGGAAGAAAAAAAAAATGAGGGGGTGCGCTTTTTAAAAGCGCGCACTACACTCGCACTTGTTTTTCCCTTTCTTTCTTTCTCTCTCTCTCTCTCTCTCTCACATTCACGCACACGCAATCAATTTAGTTCAATCTCTTAAATATTCTTCTTCCCGTGCTTTTAATCTGTAGAGATCCATTCCTCTTCCATCCCTAACCCGACACCCGCGCGCACACATACACCACTTTCAATTTAATGTAGTTATTGCTGAACCCGTAACCAGGGTGACGATATGTGTGTGGCATTAGCAAGGTTACCTCTCTGTTCTCGGGTTGGCTGGCTGGGCGCAGAATATCGCAAATCTGTTTGCCTGCCACCACAAACAACCCACCTCCTCAAACAAAAATAAATAAACTATAATGCATATTGTCTATTTTTATTTTTGGATATGATTTCTGCCACCCCGAACCGGGTCATTTTATATATATATATATATATATATATATTAAAAAATGCAATATTTTCATTATCTTCTATAGCAGATATCCTCTGCTACATGTCAAATTGGCGTAACACAATCTTCTATTTAGCTTTGGGTCGTGCTAAATCTATTTTTCTTCTGTCAGCTTTTCATAACACTCCTAGATTTATTAATATTTTTTATTTTTTTATCTATACTAATTTGCTTATTTTAAAATTTTATTTTTATGCAATTAAATTTTACCAATGAGGTACATAAGTGTTGATTCTAAAAAGTGATTTTTATTTTATTATTCCTTTTATAGTTTTCCCTTTCAACTATGACAAACTGACATTAAGTCGACACCTTCCAGTTTAGTGTTTATTATTTATTTTAATTAAATTTATTTATTTTTAAAGGAGTTGCGACCCATCATTTCATATAAAACTAAAAGCAGTCTTTCGGAAAGACTGCTATCTCCTTCCAATTCCATCATTTCGGTCTACCTCATCTTTTTCATTTGTTAATAATACTGTACCATTTAAATATTGCGTGTATCAGATTTTGTTTTACCTTGCTTCATATTGCAAATTAGATTTTTGGATATATCACTTGCCTACAGTATATGTGTGGGTGTTACTTATTGGATTGGTATTTATAATTCAATTAGTTTTTTGTCCATGTTTTATTTTCGTTTTCGATTAATTTTCTAAACGATTTATTAATGAATAATTGTCCTTTTAGTCAAGCTGCAATTCGTGTTTTTCACCACCCTACATAGGGATTGCCAAGACATGTGTGTGTAATTAGACTTAATTTTTGCTTTTCGGTTACAGTCGTTCTATAAAATTGTTTTCCTTTTTCCTTTTATATTTATTTTATTTTTTTTATTCTATTTAGAGACCAATGTGTGAGTTTTTTCTCTTTTTTTTTTTTTTTTTCGTTTTTAGTAGCACCATTATCAAATAGCATTTAAAACATCTTGTTCAAATGTTATTTTTGAAGTTTACTATGTGAGACAAATTAAAAAGAAAAAAGGAAAAAAAAAAAACCTTCCCAAGCCTCTTTCTTTATTTTCCCGCTTTTCTTTTGCGACCAGAACTATGGACAAGGGAACTTTTTTTAATTAAAAAAAAAAAAAAAAAGATAAAATAAATAAATAAAAAGCACTGACTTTTCAGTGGCTTGCTTGTAGCATTAAACTACATTAATTGAATTTTCTTGTAATATTTGCTTCCTCAAAAAGAAAGCATTTTATAAACAGAAAGGCCTGAAAAAAATAACTAAAAAAAAAAAAATCAGCCAATATTTATTTACCCTAACTCGTATTGCGGATACAACTTAATTTAAACATTTTCGTGTTGCGAGAAAATTAATTTTAGTTTTAAAAACTAAAATTAATTTTCTCGCAATTTACTGCATTTCTTCTTTCTATATAATCCGTTTCAATTATTTTAAAAATTAGATATTTTGACAAATGAAGAAAACAGTTTTTGTGATCTTAAAACCGCCGTTTTTGCCCCATGAACTAGTGCACATGTTTCTAATTAAAAAAAAAAAAAAATGTTTCTAATTTTATATATGTTTAAAAAAAAAAATTACCCTTTTCTTAGTTATAGGAAAAAAGGATTTTTTTTTTTTTTATTAACCAAACAAGATTAATTAAATCAAAAACTGGTTCTGGTATCAAATGCTAAAATTAAAAAAAAAAAAAAAATGAATTTCAGAAATCGAAACATTTCTGCAAGAAAATTTAGTTATGTCTTCATCTTCATGAAGGTACAAAAAATACGTACCCACCGCATTTATTTAACGAAAAAACCTCATATACTGAAACTGTTTTCTTTCATTAATAATAATATCTTGTCAAGATTGAAACTGCCAATATATATTTTTTCTCTTCTCTTTTATTAAAATCGACACTACCCCACCGCACCAAACACATGTTCTTATTTTTATTAAAATACCGAGCATTTTCCCCCTTTATATATATATATATATATATATATATATATATATATATATAATATGGTGTATGTAATCACAATCTTTTATATTGTATCCTAGATTTTTTATTTTTATTTTTTTTAGCCAATAAGTAGTTTTTATTTTATTTATAAATTTCCAATGACCGCAATGCTTACATTTCTCGTGTAGAAACGACATTTAAAGCATAAATAACAACACGTTTCTAATTTATATTGACAACTGTTAATAAATACTTGATATTATTAATCATCTTTCTTTCTTTCTTTTTTTTTATAAGCTAACATATTAGTTTTTGGAATAGGACCATTTTAATTTTGACGATTTTTTTTTCTCTCTTTTTGTGAGGAAGGGGTCATTATTAATAATATTTATTAATAAATGTCAAACTGCTCCATATAAGACTTTCATGTGAAAAAAGCAATTTTCATTTTTATTAAATGTCATTTTCTTTCCCACAAAGAAAAATTTATCATTTATATTTAATAAAATGAAAGAGAATTTGTATCTGAGATAAAGTCGCACATGTGTGTGTATGGATGTGTGTGTATCGTCCGGTTCACACTCCTCCCTGCTCTTTTGAACAGGAGTAGAGGTTTATTCCTTGTCTCCTGTTTTGCATTGGGTTTCCAGTTCCTTTTAAATTCTTTTTCATTCTCTCTCACTCCCAGCAGCCCCTTGCATCTTGGTGGCATTATTACCTTACCTAGAGTGAATTGATTAAAATAAAAAATTAAAAACATAGGTCAAAGGTGTTTTATTTTTTTATTAATTACTATACCGACCATATAATCAAAGACATGGTTATTTCATTTGTACATGAACATTGGAGTTAAGTGTACATTATGACAAGGAGGTATTCTAAGGGTGCTATTTCAATTTAAAGACGAAAAAATGAAAGTTTTAAAATGTTATTTCTTGCCCTGCCAGTGGGATAAAAAGTAACAGTGATACACAATGTTACATGGTGGGGTAAATTGTGACAACTGAAATTAAGACAATGAAACCATTCTTTTTCTGATTTATGCTTCAAATCCAACTTTCTTTTTTTATTTTAACTTTAACAAATATAAAATTGATAATTTGAAGGAAAAAAAAGTGATAAAATTGTCTTACTATAATCTACAAAATAAGTGAATTTCTACTTACATGTGTCAATTCTGGATATTCTGCTCTCCTCTGGTTTTTTGTTTATATTCTCTTATATAACACTTAAGGGAAGATGACACAAGAGTCCATTATAGTAATTTCACCCGTAAATCTGTGTGTATGTATAAGCAATAAATAACTAATTCCTCCTAATAACTTCTATTTTGTGTGAAAGACTCCTGACTGAATGATTCTCTAAAAGCTACTTTAGTTGCTTCAAATCTCAACTTTTTATCTATCCTCATATTCACTTGAGACTTTCTCCCTTTACATAAAACAACCTTTTGTCAGTAACACTCTGCTTTGAGTGGCTCTTAGGCCTTGTATTGGGTGAACAGCAGTATAAAAAGAAAGGATCTTTTTCTTTTAAACTAACACTGTTACTTATTACTATGGATGTTATATTAAAATTGGTGGAATGCACTTTGCTTAGAAGTGCTTTCCTTGCTAGAAAAACGAACACAGGTTCAATTCCTGTTGGTAAGTGCATCTTCTCCAGTAAAACCTCTTCATCTCTAGGTCCATTGACATAACTTTTTTTAATAAGTGTACTTTCTAAATATAATGTTTATATAGAAAAAAAATTATATATATATATATATATATATATATATATATATATTTATATATATATTTTTAATAAATCTAATATTCAGGCTAGTAGACAAAACTAAATAAATATATTTTTCAATAAGTAAACAGAGCATCTACTCAAATATAGTTATTAAACTAAAATAACATTTAAATATATATATATATATATATATATATATATATATATATATATATATATATGATCTTTTGTTTGGTGAATTGATATATAATATATATATATATATATATATATATATATATATTTATTAATTCATTGTGATAATGCTACTAAGACCCAAGGGGCTACTGGGAGTGAAAGAGAATGAAAAGTCTTTAGAAAGAACCAGAAACCCATTATTAAACAGTAAACAAGGGATAAGACACTACTCCTGTTCAAAAAACTGGGGAGTAGTGTGAACTGGATGATAGGTGACCATAGCTAACTAATATATATATATTTTTTTTTTCTTTACATCAAATGTTATTTAGAGTAGATGTTCCATTTATTTTAAACAGTATTTATTTTGACTGTCAGTCTGCTCACTCAAAAAGCTAATAAAGAATATGTTCCTCAGGCTGAATTTGAACCTTTGTCACTCTTCACAGGATAAACTACTGTTTGATCTGGTGTGCTTTAGCCACTCAAGTACAAAGATTTTCACACTCAAGGAAGGTTCTATTTGCCTTTTAAAGCATACTCACTCTTTCTTGAAATGCATATCGTTTAAGTTACTTGTATGAAATGTAAACAAAGCAATTTCTAAAGAATTAATGGATTTTATTTTTGGATCCAATATATTTTTAAATATATTTTATCTTGCGTCTATTATTCTGTCCCAGTATATTCTGAGGGCGTATTTAAGTCAGGGAGTAAGATTCCCATTATTTTCATAGGCATCGTGAGCAAATGAATTGAGTCCACCACATTCATGAAGGTCTTGTATACAATTGATGGTCTGACCCCCAAATCTGCCCCATAATAATTTTTGGGGTTTTTTAACTTGACAGCGCCTCCATTTCTTATATAATTTTTATTTTTAACATAACCTTCCTCTTTTGGTTTTATTTTATTATTTGGTTTTAAGTTTGACATTGTTTGTCACAAGGCCATGAGTATATTAGTACTTATTTGTTAGCCAAATTGATTTCTCAGTTGTAATGGTCAACCAGACTAGCTCATTAACTATTAAACCTGTGCTGATAGTGGGCCTCACTAACATGGTTCTCTACCTTGCATCAGATATATATATATATATATATATATATATATATATATATATATATATATATATATATATATATATATTATTTTTTACTGTTAGCTGTCTTTCTTCCTTATTTTTCTTGTTTGTCTATAAATATTTGCTTCGCCTACAGACCATTATTTAGTAACGTGGTTTTTCTCGTTCTAAAATCTTTTTTTCCAGCCTTTCTTTCAATTTAGTTTTATACCACACCTCATATCATGAACACTGTTGTACTTAATCAACACTCTGGGAAGAAAAATATACTACATACATTTGTTTTTGTCAACAACTTTTTATTGTTTCAGTATTATTTGTTATAATAACAATAATTAACAATAATAACTCATAACAATAATAGTAATAATAACAATGATAACTAACATTTAACAGTAATAACTATCAACAATAATAGTAGTAATAATAAATAGTGATAATAAACAAAAATAATAGTAATTAACTACTGGTGATAATGATAATAATTAGAAAAATTATTTGGCCATCTTATTAAAATAATAGTAACAGCAATAATTAATAATAGTAATAATAACACTAACAGTAATAATAGTAATAACTAGTAACAGTGATAACAAACAAAAAGTAGTAATAAACGACAATACTGGTAATGGAAACAATAACAATAAGGATAGAAATATGAAATTACTCGACCATCTTATTAAACATATGAAAATCTTTTTTCAAATTCATTTTAATTGTAAATTTAAATTTATTTTTTTTTTATTCCTCACTCCATCTTCTGTTTCTTAAAAGCTACTTTATTACCAGAATATGAAACCTAATTAAAAAATATTTATATATTTTGTTTATCAATACTGAAAAATAAATTAGTGCTTAATAAGCTTATATCTTTTTGTTAGTTTTTAATTTCTTTTTTCTCTTCTTTTGATAATGTTCACTTACAATATGAGTATTTACTGTCTCTTACATTGGATGCATTACTAACCATGTGATGTAAATTTGGCAAAAACCTGCTATTTTTAGTTTAATGTTCACTTATGTTGTGTACAGTGCAATAACACGTGAGTATAGAAGGTTGAAGCATCACAATCTTCTGTGAAATGAGCCGTTTATATTGCAGTGAAAAAATAACATGATTTCTATGTGCGAGTCTCTAATGCGTTTCCCTGTAGTTTCAGGTGACTGAGGGGTGGGGATGGGACCCTGAGGAAAAACTAAGAGGCAATCTCAATCCTGTCATGCAAATGAAGGTAAACAGAAAAGGTGTTGAAACAAATTAAAAAATAAATAATTGCACTGACCTTTTTGTGTTTTGTCTAATACATGAAAATTACATTTTACATAGGAATTGAACTCACGACTTTAGAAATAAAGAGTGAGGAGACGGGCTTTGTAATCATTGTGACAAAACAAGATATCAAAACATGTTATCAAGCATCGGATATTATTATTGTAATAAAATATTTGTTGTTATTATTGCTACAAAACCCATTATTATTTATTAAAACAACCATTATTATTAATATTATTACAAGCATTATCATTATTATTGCAACAAACATTAGAATTTTTATTTTTATCATTACAACCTATTATTATTAAATTTTTATTTATCATGATCTAGCAAGACAAGCTTGCTACCAATATTATATATATATATATATATATATATATATAATAGTGCATTATTTGGTTTGCGATCCCTCTTTTATACCAGTTTCATTAAAGCAACTGACAAGGTACTGTGATTAATCTTTTTGTTATTTTTCTTGTTTGTATAAATGTTTTCTTTTCTGGACATAACATGGTCAGCACATTATGGCCGTGTTCATAGTTGATGTTTTTGAGTGTTGGCTTTTCCATTATCTAGAATTTTTTTTTCGCATGTGGATGAGACTATTATAGTTGTATTTTCTCTAATTATGTTGCGGATGGAGATTTGGAGGTATCCATATGTGTTTGAATGAGTAGTATTTGTGCTAGGGTCAAAGAGGTGTGTAGTGGTATGTCCAATGTAATTATTCATGAATTTGGTTTGATCAGGAATATGTGAATTCCATATATATATATATATATATATATATATATATATATATAAGTAGTAATCTGTTGGTATAATCCAGGGTGAGTCCTATTACCACAACATAGAATCTGAAATATGTTAAAACTGACTCGTAAAAGATCACTTGGTGTTTATTTTTATTAAATAGAGTATTTCTATATTTTGTATCTTTACAATTGGAATTTTAAAATTAAAATTTGTAGGTGAAAATGGTAATTTACTAAAGGTATCTTAATTCTATTTTTTAAAAGTGTATGTGTGTGTGTATATGTATATATATATATATATATATATATATATGTGTCTCCAAATAAAGAGAAAGAACAGACAGATTAAGAATCCACCGTTCTTAGAATTTACTTTTTTTTTTAAAAAAAAGATGCTCAATACAACATCGAGCAGATAATATTTTTATTATAAAATATTATAAATTGCTACACAACAATTTCTATATTTTGGAACTTAATAATTGTTCCGTCATAAGGCGATGTTGGGTAAGTTACCCAACATCGCCTTATGACGGAACAATTATTAAGTTTATAATTACAATCCTTTTGTCTAGTTGACTAAAGTGTTTCATGTTACAACACTCATCAAGACCAGAAGTCCACTAAATTTGAATTTTCAAACTTCTGGTCATGATGAGTTTTTTGATGGTAGTTTTTTGGTCACACAAGTCAAAAACTTTATTTTTTATTTTTTTTTTATTTTGATTCATTGAGTGATAGCTTGAGTGTATTTATTAGGATTTTTTTTTTTTTTTTTTTTTTTTTTTGGCAGAAGTTCTACTCGACTGAAAAGATTCATTAAGTTCTTGTCAAATTGTTTTATTATAATTATTATTATTATTATTTTTTTACTCTAAATTTTTAATATTATGTAAAATTTAAATTTTACTTATTTTCTGTTAAATAAAAAGTGGGGGTTAAAATCAGGTTACATCTGGAACACGTCGCTATTTCAATATTTTTATTTTTTATTTATTTATTTTTTTTTAATCTTCCGAAACCTATATTAAATAACATTTTGGTTGTCTTGTCGAATTCCATTTTCATGAGCACCAATTGTTTTTGAATGTGTAATCTCAAAACAAACAAGATTTTGATGTTTTTATCCCTGCCCACTGGCATTAACTGTACTTCCTTATTTATTACAAAGGTTTTAATAATTTCATTTACACTGACAGATTAAATACATAAAACAAACCTCAATAATTAATCAATTTTTAAAATATTTTACGATAAAATTTCATTACTTAGAATGTTTTTGTTTTTTTGTAAATCATCTCATTCCAACCAAAGCAACAAAACTAATAAGGATGTTAGGTTTTACTGATTGTTCTAGAATATGAAAAAACTACTATTAATGAGAGGACAATGAAAGAACATGACTTAAAGAAGACAGAAGATAACAATTGACATTGCATTTAAATTTGTGAAAATCAAAGTTGACTGCGAAGTAAGAAGCCGAAAGAGTTCCACAAGCGAGAAGTGCAATAGAAAAAAAGCTGTTGGCATAGAACTTGCGTAGAATATTTTTTTATCAATAATCATTAAATTAATGCAAGACTTACTAACAAACTGAGTTTGAATAGTGAGTTTAATCTTCACTGGGTGCCCCATGCTTTTGGCCTTGTGCTATACCTAAGCTACACTTGGAATATCACATTTCTAACAAAATGATATTGTGTGTATGATAAATATATAGATATATAGGTAAAGAAAAAGTTTACTTTTGTAAATAACACTAAGGCCAGAATTTATGGAATGATATGTAATAATTTTTTACAAGCAAACTGTGGTCCTCATCTTTGTTATCATAATGTTTCGACCATAGTGCCCTCCAGACTTCATCAGGTGCTCCTTTATCCAGATAACCTTCAGGTAATTTTTGTCTAAATTTCTGTGAGGAGTTATGTAGGAAACTCAGATTGAGATGGGGAAGGCTGGACAACAGCTAAAACGTGATAAAAACAACAAATATGAGGACAATAGTTTGAATATAAATAGTGTAAATAACATTGAAGGAATTTAAAACTAAACCCTTTACTTAATCTACAAGGATTAATTGTTCTTGTTCTGCTGATCATGTCTCAGAATATCTCTAGTTCTCATTTAGCACTGGTCATGGGACAATAGCCTGATTGGTTGAGGTTTTGGCGCATGAATTTGCGGGCATAATAATTATGAGTTCAATCCCTAGGCAAGACACTATATTCTTGAATTTATTGTAAAGAGGGAGAAGCAATAACTGAGAAGTAATAAATAAGAATATCGCTAGATATAGTCCGCAGAATAAGCATAGAGATTAAATCAAATACTTTTCCCGGCTTAGGGGTTGAACTCAAAGTTACTGTTGCCAAATTCATGAACCAAAACTTTAATCCAATAGGCTATTGGCAAGCAATAACTGAGCTGTACTAAAAATAAGAACTAGACGAAGTATCCCCCAGACATCCCTCTTGTGTAGATTAAATAAAGCGTCCATTTTGAAAATCCCTGCAGGTTACCCAGATTTATCTACATGTTGGGTGTTAACTCTTATCTTATTTCAAATATTCATAATTACAATTTATTTTATTGTTTTCTATGTGTGGTTGAAATCTTTACCGCCACAATGGTGAAGCCGATTTGGAATAAATTATTAAACTAGATTGTTTGAATCTCTGCAAAACAGTAAGTGTATGTCTTATTTTAAGAGAATTATTATTATTATTATTATTATTATTTTTACATTTGTTATCACTCGGACACACACTTGCATTACTCTTCCTACTAGACAGACACACATACACAATATTTAATACACATTGCCATTCGATGTTTGCTTAGATGTACTAGAATTTTTACCAACTTACTTACATGTAGAATTATCTACGGTTTTAATGCACATGATACGTGACTGACCAATAAGAATGAACCCAAACAAAATTGAAAAAAACCAAAGTTGTGTCTTGACAAGAATGAGAGAAAATGTACAAAAGAACAGAACTTTGGTATTTTCCATTTTGTTTGGGTCGAATTTCATTGGTCAGTCATGTATTGTGTGCATTAAAACCATAGATAATTCTATATCTATGTAAGTCTGTAACAATTCTAGTATGTTTAAGCATGCAGTGGATGGTAATGTGTATTCATAATTGTGTGTGTATATATATATAATATATATATATATATATATATATATGAGAGAGAGATGCTTTTTTTTTTTTTTTTTTTTTTTTTTATTGATCATTTCATCTAATGGCTTTAATATTCCAAGGCTGTCTATCCTCTACCATCCTCCCATGTAAATATTCTCACATGCTGATAGATCTAGATAATTATATTTGTCTATTGTTTGTATTCTCTGTAGTGATATATCTTTTAGTGTTGCTGCTCAAGTTTTTGAAAATTGCTTAAAAATAAAAATTCAGGCGGTCATGTTCACTTCAAGCCATAAAACTTGCCAATAACAATTTACAAGTTTAAGGAATCTTAAAAAAAAAATTCTTTATTTTTTTATTTTTATTTTTATTTTTTTTGCTGTTAAATTGAAATATGTTTGTTTTTAGAAAAATCTCTGGAAATATTTCTTCATAAATTTCGCAAGCCATTTGCAGGGTATTTAAAATAAAATTGACATCATTCAAAAGATAAATATCTAAGTAAATATGTAAATGAAACTAAACAGACTTATTATTGAGCAAAAGTGAGATTTATTCATCAAAATTTGAATAAATATTCAAAGATATGTGGATTTCATAAACGATTTTGCATGTGTTCAATATGTGCAACGCCTGTGACACAGCACATGTCATGTCAGTCGGTGGGCTCTTGCTAAACACGCTGCAGCATGTCATGGTTAACAGTCTCTGAATCATTGCAGTTAGTGCATATTTAGTGAATTCTCTCTCAAATTCATGCTGCACAGAGACTAACACACAAAACTACTTTTCTTTTCCAGTGAATGGCATTTCTGTACCTGGAAAAAAAAAAAAAATTAAACATAGAATTGTGAATTGCTTCTACACATGGTGTTAAAATTTTCGATAATTTGAATGAGAATTGGTCAAGTTATTAGATTATGAAATGATATTGATTTTTCTGAAATGCCCTCTCCCTGTGTGTGTGTGTGTATATATATATATATATGTATATGAGATTGAGAAAAAGTACCTAAAACATTAACACTAAAAATTTAATGTCAAATTCTCAGTTTCTGGTTTCTTTTGTGTGTAGATGCATCAATGTAAACATCTCACACAAAAACTTTTACAACTTTTTCATAGTAGTTCTGCACCCTCGCAAAAAAAAAAAAAAAATTATATATATATAACAAAACAAAACACTTTTTAAGAAAACGTGGCTCCTGCTATTAATGCATTGCTCTTCAGTTATGAACTGAGCGCTCTTGGCTACTGCTGTTTGTATACATCACGTATTTAATACTTTAAAAATTTCTCTTTCTCTACCGTGTGCCGATAGCTTAGGGTAGAGTATCTGACCGATACCAAATCGGTCAAGTTTTGATCCCGGCTTTAAGCAATCAGATGTCTAGCCACACTGATGAGCCATGATAGAGCGTAAACAGGCTTGTATGTGGATGACAATTTGTGTGTATATATATACATACTATATATATATATATATATATATATATATATATATATATATATATATATATATATATATATATATATGTTTTTATTATGTTTACAATTAGAATAAAAACATTTTCATCGCTACACAAAAGCTTGCATGTTTCAGTACTAAGATTGTACTTCCTCTGGCGATGGTAGATAACTTGTGATAAAATGATTTATTTGGGAAATTTAAAACAATTCGTTACCTCTTTCTGAAAAGAGGTAATGAATTGTTTTTAAATTCTTTTATCACAAGTTATCTACCATTGCCTGACAAAGTAAGATCATAGCACTTTTAAAAAAAAAAAAAAAAAAAAAAAAATTCTACAAACTGTGGATTTTTACTCCCTCTATTCTTTCATTTGGAGATCTCTCTTTTTTACATATATATAACATTAGGCAGCATATAATTTATATACAAAGAAATAATCATGCATAGAATCAATCAGCAATATTAATATTGCTGATTGATTCTATGCGTGATTATTTCTTATATATATATATATATGGAGGGTTGGAGAAAATGCTCCCACACAAGTTTTTATGTATTTTTATTGCAACTTGTGTAGAAACTGTTTCCAACCTTATATATATATATATATATTTATACACATGCATGCACACACACACACACACACACATTAGGCAAGTCTTAATTAGTCCCCTAAGAAGTCATGTTGTTAATTATTGTCTTGTAAAATCATTAATTTTCTTCATTAATTCTTTTTGTTTTTCAGATTCCTTATTAATTCCTCCGCGCCCCCATAAGTAAATAAACATGTCTTTCACTTATTTCTGCCCCGTTGTACACTGCAATACAAATAACTAACTGCTACTGAAAACAGAAACTGGACACTAATTTCAACTCCCCACCTCAACCTTTGTATACCCCCCCACACACACACACACAGACACACATGGGTGTTAGTAGGATGTAGGATATTATCTGAAACAAAAGTGAAGAATAATGTGGCAGTGTCAGGCAACACATAACAACAGCAAAGATGAGGATAACAGTCTACATATAAATAATCCCTAAAACATAGACGGAACTGATTCTTTTTTCTTCTCCAAATATATGAATAAATCTGACGGTCTGAATAATATTTTATATGTTACTGATTCTTTTTAAAGTTTTTAATTTAATGCTTGGATATACCTTGAGTGGCAGTCGACTTGTATTTGGGAATATTTATTAAAAAAGAACACATGAAGAAAAAACATTACTAAATTGGGCAGCAAGGTCTCATAATATTACAGTTGAAATATGTTAACGTTCTATGATAACCTTTTCTTTTCTCGTGTTTCTCACTTGTGAAACTCTCCTCTGGCTTTTTGCTTCTTGGTCAACTTTGATCTTCAAAATTTTAAATTGTTATCTTCTGTCTTAATTCTCATTCTTTTGTTGTTCTCTCTCATTAATAATCTTTTCTTTTTCTCGTATTCTCTCACACTTAGCAACCACCTGCATCTTAGTGGCTTTATTGCTTTGCTTGGGATGAAATGGTTAAAAAAAAAAAGAACTTCTATTTAAATTCCATATTCCAGGTTTATTTTTTATTTATTTTTAATTTTTTTTCCTACTGCTCTCAGAAAACCTTACCCAACCTTCAGTGCACAATGCTTCTCTTTAATACCTACAGTCTATACTAATATCTGAATACCATAGGACAGTGACTAGCACACTAAACTGTCCTGAACATTACTCTTATTGAAATGAGGTTTGCCTTCTATCTGAATCCCACAATTATAACATTATGGTTATTAAATGTTAGATTAAGCAGAGCGATAGAACAATAGTTACAGCAGTGAGTTTGACCCTTACTGGGTGACCTATGTCAATAGCCAAATCCATTATTAAAATTTAAATATCACAGAGCATAATGAAAAGGCAATAATTAAACGATCTAATAATTCAAGCAGGTATGACAGTTCCACTTGTCAGTCTGGTTAACTGTCAGGGAATTTTGAACAGAAACATTTATTTAATCTTCGGAGATTGTTCTCATTCCATTGCCTGTGTCTAGAGATATCTTGTCTAGTTATTGTTTAGTACTGCTCGGATATTGCTTGCCTTGTTTCCGAGTTCAAGTGTACACTGATTGGCCCAAATACTTGAACACTTTAATCCCCCCCAATGTAGAACCAGCATGAGTGTTGCTGTACAATGTCTGAAATGTTGTGATGATAACAAAAATTAAGACAATCATCCACATGTAAATATTGTAAACAATAAAAACGTTTTGGTTAGATTTTTGATGAGAGGCATTTACTTTTGTTCTCTCTAATTATAGCAGACAACAGATTACACCTGACAACAGCTGTAGAATGTATAAACACAAAAACGTTGTATTAGCAACAGTAAACATACAAAGATTTTTTAGAATCTAAATGCTGGATATAGATTAAAAGTTGATTTTTTTTTTTTTTTTTTTTTTTTTTTTTTTTACCTCACCCAATTCATGACTTAAGAGTCACTCAAGGTAGACTGTTACTGAGTGACAGTATTTTAAGGTCATGGGAAAGAGAAAAGATGAAGTACATATGTAAGACAGTTATTGGTTGACCCTAGACTTGAAGAGGTTAATATTGTAGTGGTCAAGAAAGCATCCTCATGGGAATCTGATGCACAAACAGTTCAAGAGAAGCTGAGTGGAACTTCCTCCTTAGCAATGGAATATGAAGGAAATGGTGATGATAACTTTTGTTTATTTTTTGACTAATATAGTTAATAAATTAAATGATGTCAAAATGAAACAAAAAGTTTAAATATCTCAAGTGTTTTAAACCTTTAGCACTGTAGGTGATTATTTTCACCAAGCCAAAATGTTAATCTTTCTATGGTAACTGCTAAAACAATCTTGACTGAAATTGAGAGCCAGGTTACTTTACTTTCAAATATATAAAACACTATATTTTGATGGGATATATATATATATATATATATATATATATTACCAATTTGTGACTGGTAGGGATAATTCCAAGGAGGACGTTAATCCAGGGAGAACTCAATGTTGACTACAGAGCATTATAATAATAATAATAAAGAAAATTTTAAATATTCATTTGGCCCGTTTTATATATGTTGTGATGTCCTCCCTCTTAAGAATCTATGTTGGACTCTCCCGACTACTATAAAATTAATAGGAGAGAAGGTCTTGGGGGAACATTCGAATAGATTGGATACTGAGTCAACCGACACACACTCACTAGTCGTATAATAATACTCTGCTGTACTTACTGTTTAAAATATGATATATCTGCAACACTTGTTATTTCTTTAACCATTTACTTTGTCACAACAATATATATATATATATATATATATATATATATATATATATATATATATATATATATATTATTATTATTATTATTATTAAAAAAAAACTGCCAACACTCAATAATATCAACTATGAGCATGGACACAATATCTTGACTGTTTTGAAAATGACATGTTATATAAATACATACCTACAACAATCTATTTCTTGTTAACAGTTAATATATTTCAACCTTGAAAATGGCTAAATTTATAGCTGACAGCACTTGGAAAAAAACAACTGGACAGTTTTTTTTTTATAATTTATCTACCGAAAAGAAAAAAAAAAAAATTAAAGATCACATGAGAAATAGTATAAAAAAAAAAAAACTTATCAAATCACCTTGTCTGTCATATCCAATGAAAGTTGCATGAAAGGAGGATTGCTTCCTAAATAGATTTTATATATATATATATATATATATAGAGAGAGAGAGAGAGAGAGATACAGGAAGTAATATTTATAAATGATGCAGTGTGCTAAATGTTGATAGAAAGTGTGACACTGATATCTAAATGCACATTGGATTAGCAAAAGATGCCTTTCAAAAGCTAAGCAAAGTACTAAGAAACAGGAAGATTTTGTTAAAAACAGTGTTGAACTGCTATGTAATATCAATTCTTCTCTATGGCACTGAATGCTGGATAGTTTCCACACAGATGAAGAACAGACAGGAGGCGACAACTTGATTCTACCAAAAGATACTGAAAATAACATGGAGTGTGAAATTTCAAGTAGTGATGTTAAAATTTTTGTTACGGCTTTTGCCAGTTTGTAGGAATTGCTACCAATACCTGAAAACTAGTTTATAATTGATAAATAATAAAAAAAAACATGGTATAAACTAACAGAATAGCATCTGAAAATACCCAAATATTATGATCTCCCTAAAAACCATATAGCAGACATTCCAATGTGTCCTATTATATCAGGCAATGGTAGAACTTCCCAAAACTTGCCCTAAAAAAAAATTTGAACACCTCTCCTTGGAACCCTCAGTTTGTGAACAACAAAGAAGTCATAAACAAAATGAAAGCAGAAAGGACACATATACTTATATACATCTTAAATTTCTTGGACACATGAAGAACGAGGGCTGGGAGAATGATGCTCACAGGGTATATTGAAGGTAAAAGAGACAGCTTGTGTGAAAGGCAGAATGTGGGGGAGTGATGTAAAAAAAAAAAAAATGAAAACAAAGGTTACTAAGTGCTAAAATAGGTTGGAAGTTGTGGTGGGCTATGATTGTCCCCCATAGAAGTATAATAAAACTTTTATATATAATATACATGCACAATGAGAATTACAAATTTCTTTGACTTTTTCATATTGGAAGTTTATGTAAACAGAAACACTCAATAATCTCAACTATGAGCATGGACACAATATCTTGACTGTGTTTTGAAAACCTTGAAAATGGCTAAATTTATAGCTGACAACACTCGGAAAAAAACAATTGGACAGTTTATGTGGCGGTTGATCTTAATTCTGGCAATATGGTAAAAAAAAAAAAATCAAAAGTAAAACATGACAGGCTAGTTTTTATATAAAATCCCATTCCAGCAGTATTCCTGTTTAAAAATGCAATCTCTTGCAGAAGCATCTAGTAAGATCTCAAATTAACTTTTCTTCGTTTTACAATAGATAAAATTGTGAACTTTTGCCAACTCTTAACAATGACACGAATTTATTTATTTTTGTATTTTTTAAGCCAAAGTTTGGTTTACTGACTAGATCAACTCTTTGGAGCATTTTGGCTTGTAGAATTCCTTGAAACTGGTCCTTTCCAAAATATTTAACCTAAACTATCGACATGTTTCGAATATATTAATGTTTTGTTTATACATCCCAGCAAAACATCACCAAATTTTCTAAACAGACCAAACATCCTTGAATGTATGACAGAATCGATTTACATCATTGATAACTGTGTACTAATGATGACTTTTTCCCAATTTGTAATAGTACACAGATCTCAACGACTTAAGTATAGTTGTAAATTTGACATTTTTAACTAAAAACGAAGGATGCATAACTCTTTATGAAGTCAGGGGTCAATTTGACTGTGTTTGTGTGTGTACACTGTTTAGAATAAACAGTATTTATTATGAATCTGCAGGCTAGTAGATGAAATAAATACTGTTTAAAATCAAGTGAGTCTACTCGTATATAAGTATCCAGGAAAAATGTTTGATGTAATAATAATATATATATATATATATATATATATATATATATATATGTACTTGTATATAAGCCTAGTTCATGTACAGTGCAACCCCTTAGTTGCTTTTTTGAAAAACTTGATATTTTCTTATAGCTCAGTATATAATGCAACCCTGGCTTCTAGTAGGCCTACCATGGTCAAATAGTGCAGTACTGGGCATCACCCTGGATATGTTTTATAGCAAATATATGGTTTTCATTCTTTCTTATTGTATTTTAGCTACCCCAAAATGGCAAGAAAATACACTTACCTTAGAATATCTGATACAAAGATTTAGATACTGTACTTTCATTCATCTTTTTTTTTATTTTTTTTTTTTTTTTTTTTGTAAATATTTTTTCATGCCTGTCTATGGGTAGTTCCTTTATCCTAGGCCTGCCTCCTATGTAGACTAAGTTTCTTCCCATTAAGTTTAGTGAAAGTTACTGTGTCTTTGTAGGTCTACCAGGTAGGTTATGATCACTTAAAATGCAGGAATTTATACCCCCACCTACAAAAATTTACCTGTGTAAAGTGCAAGTGATCACTGAAAATCTTTAACCTCTTCAAAAAAAAAAATTACCTGTGTATAATGTGACCCCCTATTTTTTTTTTTGTGCAACAAAAAAAATGATCATGGAAACTTGTACTAGAGTATATACGGTATATGTTATGAACAGGGGCCCTTCATTCTAAAATGTTAAAAGATCAATATCTTTCTTATTCTGACAAATGCCTTTCTTTTTATTTATTTATTTTATTTTTTATTTTTACTTTTGTATTTATTTATTTATTTATTGTATTTATTTATTTATTTATTTTTTGTATTTATTTATTTATTTTTTGTATTTATTTATTTATTTTTTGTATTTATTTATTTATTTTTTGTATTTATTTATTTATTTTTTTATTTATTTATTTATTTTTTTATTTATTTATTTATTTTTGTATTTATTTATTTATTTTTTTATTTATTTATTTATTTTTGTATTTATTTATTTTTTGTATTTATTTATTTTTTGTATTTATTTATTTTTAATAAATGTACAGACCCATTCAATTGCCATTGCTAAAACAGTGTCAAGCCAGGGTCAGTGCTAAAATGTGGGAAAGACTTCAGAACATCAGGTGCTGTAAGCAATCCGAAATATGTTTCGGCTTTAAATAACCCACGAAGGGTTGATAAGCCATAAAAAAAAAAAAAAAACAAAACATGCAAAGAGTAGTCACTTACTTTTTATTCTTACTAGTAGTCCTGCTTCTAATCTTGTAGTTACCTAAGTTTAATAAATGTTGTTAATCATTTCTCATAAGCTATTTCATTGATATTAGATATGTATTAATGTATTCCTCCAGTTTTTATAATGTTTTTGTCTTGTGTTAGAAATTATTGTTTACTTATGTAAATTGCTGTTTACTTATATAAATATATCTACTTCTATTTTTACCAGGTTTTAAATTCTCCAAGGACAAGACGAAGAAATATATCTTAAAAAAACAAAACAAATTGAAATTTAAAAAACAGAGACAAACTTAAAAGAATTGCACAAAAAAAAATATCCAAGGAAATTACCTTTCCCCAGTCTCTGGTGGAACAGCCCCCTTACATTTATATCCATATTATTAATCTCCGGTATTGAATACCAGAAAGGAAAAAAAAATTTTTACAAAAATCTACTCTCGGTTGGTCTTTTAAACGGAGGTCTGCAGTTAATCAGTGATAATGACCACGCCAGGAGATACTGCTAATAAATCGACTGGTTTGAAAATGTGCTTTGGTTGTGGAGGGCGTATTTGCGATCGGTTTATGCTCCATGCAGTCGACCATTATTGGCACACAAGTTGTCTGAAATGCAATTGCTGCCAGGCGCCACTTGGAGAACTTGGATCTTCCTGTTTCACAAAAGGAGGAATGATCCTTTGTAAAGACGACTATATCAGGTAAGTCAGACTAATCACTTGCCACGTTTTTGGCTGTTTGAAATCTGTTTAAGAAAAAAAAATGAGTTTCTATCAAATGAAAACTTCCCTATCTGCAATTTTCACTTTCAAGGAATGTTGATCTTGGCACTTACGATAAGTCATATATAGGGTTTTCAGGAGTAACCTTGAAAAGAGGGATTTTTGTCAAAATCTGGATTTTCAGAAGCTATGTTTATTTTTTTATATATATATATATTATATAATTTTTTTTTTTTTTTTTTTTTTTTTGCGGAAAATAATTTGAAAATTGTAAATGTTATTTATGTGAGATATGCAACTGGTAAACAATGATTTACCATGTTCTTGGACTTACGACAAATTATAAAAAAAAAAAAAAAAAAAATTAAAATTAAAGAAATGTAGTCAGTCAGTATTGTACATTTGTATGAAATCTTGGACTGTCGTTAATTTTGCTTTTTTCAAAATCAATCTAAATAAAACTTTATTTGTACTGGATTTACAGTATATAAACTGAAGTAATGAACAAAATAGACAATTATTTCTTTTTCTTTAGAATTTTAACTGCCTGAAAGGAAAGTATAATTTGATCTTGAAAAAAAAAAAACAACTATCTTTATTATTAAATATAGTTTTTGTTTTTTTTTTCCAATTAACCCCAAGCTATCTATCTATCTCAGTCTGTTCCTATCTATCTATCTATCTCTGTGTGTGTGTGTGTGTGATCTATCTAGGTCATAAATGTGAATGACTGTGTGACACTTTTTCAACTTTATTCCCAGAGGACATAACCCAACATATCATACCATTTGGGAATCAGGACGACTCCATGAGCAAATTAAAAACATTCCAGGCTGGATCCCAACCTGCAAATCTGAAATTTTGTATTCCCAACTTTTCATTACTGCGATTGTTTTCGGTGTTTCTTTTTGTCAATAACAATCTTTATAACTTGGAAATAAATTTAGGAATAATCTAAATTAATTGCAAAATGTAGCAAAAGTCAGCCAAGAAATAAAAATAATTGTTTGTATATAAACTAAGGACCTATGTACATTAAATTGTCTTTAAATTAAGTGTCGGCAGAAGAATTATCTTTGAATCTTTTAAAAGGTAATCTTTAATCTTTAATGCAATACTTAAATGCAGTGATCATTTTTGAGTGCTTCTATTGCTTTTTGTTACCTATCGCATCTATTTCTCTCTCCCTATTGTGATGAAGGCCAAATCAAAAGCCCTCCACAGAAGCTAGCTTAAATGCTGCCTAATAGGGAGGCTTTTAAGCTAGTATATATATAATTCTGTGACTTCTGTTTATCTGTCTGTCCATTACACTCTCTAAAATACTCATACATTGACTGATTGAAACCAAATTTTGGAGAAAAGTGCAAACAGGTAAGAGGGTACAAAGTACAGTTGGTTTTACTAGGGTGTGTAGCTTAGTATAATAAATTATTAATTTGTTTGAAAGAATAAATTAAATAAATACAAAATACTCCCACTATTTTAAAAACAATTTAATGATTGGAATAACAATTACTTATTTAATAAAAGTGCAATATTATTTTTTGCATATCTTTTAAGTTTTTATATACAAGAATTCAGTTTCCAGTTTGCCTTGCTTTTGCAAGAACTATAAACAAATCACACTGCCAAACACTTAAAAAAGTATTCAAAAAATATTTACACATAGCCAATTGCATGCTCTAGAGTAAGAATTTATTCTTTGCTGTTAAAATAGGGGAAAAAAAATTTTTCTCAGTAAAATATTGTTTACCATGCAGTCCTATAAAAGTAAAGAAATTATTGAACCAAAATGTAGGGTTTTTGTCAAAGTATTTTTTCAAACAAATCATTCAAATTTCATTGATTGGTTTGTGAAATTGAACAAAACGTAGAGTTTTTAAATTTCAACAAATGTTAGCAATAACTTCAATGATACTAAATACTTTGAGGATTTCCATGTGCATTCGTGTGTTGCAAAAAAAATTCTAGTGAATAAAATTTCAGAGTTCGGGTAGAGATTTTAGAACTATAGAATGGAAGTAGTCTTTAGATGGAACTGGAAACCCAATCCTAAGCAGGCAACCAGGGCTAAACCTCTGTTCTTTGAAAGACTGGGGATGAGTGTGATCTGGATGATTAAATTTAGATAAGTGGCTTTAATCTATATTTTTTATGAATATTCTGATGGTAATCCTTCTGTTGAGATTTTCTCCTGGCTGCCTCGATTTCATAAATATAAGTGTGCTACTAATTTGTCAACTGGGTTTCATTGTCAAACTAGCTAGATGTAACTATATGTTCTGTTCTAATAGTTTTTTCTTCTTCTCACATTTCTCATCTGTGGAACTCCTTTCTGATATATTGATTCCCTGATAACTACAATCTTCAAAATTTTAAATGAAACCTCAATCACCATATCTTGTCTTCCTGCATCCTGTTCCTTTTATTGTCCTTTCTCTTTATAGTGAGGAGAAAGGACAATAAAGCAACAGAATTCACATTCTCTTTCCCTGCCAGTCACTCCTTTATGTTCTAGTGTCATTATCACCTTGGTTGGAGTGAAATGATATATATTAGTACAGGTAATAAATCCATTGGTATATAAATCCAAGTGGATTACCCTTACCACCGACTCGGCCATTTTGTCTGACTGAAACATCGAAATGGATAAATTATGTATCCATTTTTCGACTGAGGTCAAAGTTCAATTTTAAATTTCTAATTCCGACATGAACATGGTCTATACACAGGGGTTGAATAAGATGTACTTCTCGTTGGTTGAAATAGATCTATACACCTACCCCCCCGTGCCAATATGAGGTAATTTTGTATTTTGTTGTTTTAATATATATAAATTAAAATTTTAATAAAATAATTTTAATTAAATTTTAATAAATTTAATAATTTTAAATAATTAATAATTTAATACTATATATATATAGTGAACATTGAAGTGAACACTCAGAGGCGACAGGCTATTTCATGCTGGATGCAATTGTCAGGCGTCCTGACAATTGCATCCAGCATAAAACAGCCTGTCACATCTGTATATTCACTTTTATATTCATATTTACATATGCTCTATCTCTTATATTGAGCACTTTATCCCATAAATATAGCACACCTTAAAACTATATTTCTTTTTTATATATATATATATATATATATATAATTTTAACACAAAGGTTCAAGAAAAAATACATTTTGGTGTAACTTAATTTCCTATCAATCCTAGAATTTTTCTAATTAATACCAGATTTTTCTTTTTTCTTGTAACCTATAATTAATAATGGAGGCATTAATGGGTCATCCTTAGTTGTCTTTTTAATAACAATCTCAGCATGTTTATTGAACCATTTTTGCAGGTGGCAGAATGAAAAGCTACATTACTGTCGAAAATTTAATTAACAGAAATTCACTCTTGACAACCGGGTCGGCTTTGCCGCAAAATCTGCCTGAAATGAGACCCTTCATGACATTTTTAGAATCCCTTACGCGGACCAGAAAAGTGATGTAGACAGTTTCCTTGAGCCTAAGTGACAGAATAGTGTGGCCGACTTTGAAAATAACAAGCCTCGTACAATCAAACCGGTCCTTGGAGAATGGAGACAGGTGTGTAAGCAAAGGAAGTAAGGCTTAGGTACTATTACTTTGGTTGCACATAGGCCACATATACGTCACACATTCATACTTGCTGAAGAATGAAGATCAACGAACATCTAAAAGAGGCCAAGCTGCACTCACGATGAAGCACATTTTAACTGAATATACTAACTTAGTCCTTGTAAGACATGAATACTACAAAGAAACCAGCTTAATAAAACTACATGAAAATACTGAAACCGTCAACATGAAGTAGATTTATACTAACACATATAACACCTACAAGAAATCATCTACATATTGTATATATCTATAAACCATATGTTTACGATAAAAGTATAAAATGCACAAAATATCCAAATTTGAAGGCATAAATTTGCGTTCAAGATATATAGCTGATGCTATAAAACTGCATACTAAATATTTAAATTTCGGCATTAACTAGTGCATAGAGGTGTTGATATGCTGCTAAACAAAATCAACCAAGCAAATCATTCTTTACAAATTCCCAGCTGAGATAAATGAGATGCAGACCATAGATGTGCGGTAGCTTATTTATCCTTGATTACGATCTATGTTTCAGGCTTGTGTTCATGTTTGGAGTTGTATCAATTCTGAAATTAAATTTAATAAATTTTCTGAAATTTATTGATTACAATTTGTCAAGATAAAAAAAAAAGAGAGAAGTTGGATATTATTGACAAGTTAATTGAGATTTCTTTTTAATTAATTTCTTTTATATTTATTTATTTATTTTTTTTAAATAATTTTCTGGCTAACAATGAAAATTAGGTCAAAAAATTGCCATGATGATTGGACTGTCTCAACTGCTTTTCATTTAATGATCTAAATTAATTAATCATTGTTTTGGCTTGTATGTTTTTAAGCCTACCTCATGAATTAGCTTTAATTAACTTATAAGGATTTTAAATTTCAATGTTATACATTTCTCTCCAATTTTTTTTTTTTTTTCCTAAGCTGAAAATAAATTTTTGAAAATATTATGTTGAGTCATAAATAAATTTGATTTTTGTTTATAAACTGGATTCTTTCAAAAATGGAGTACAGTGACATTTTATTCAATTCTATATTAACCATTATTTGTAATGACTTATCAAGCAGTTCTCTGGTATATTTTGCATAAAATTCTGCAGGTTTTGATGTGAAAAAGTTTTCGACCAACACTTTAATTTGGTTTTCACTCAAGAAAGTAGTCCCCATCACATTGTTTTGCAGTGATTGAAAATGTAATAATTGCTTTGGTACAAGGACTGGTGTCTATATAACTTGAACAATGTTATTCAGTGGGATTGCTGCACGTGCATTTTTAATTTCATGTGTAAGGGCCGCCAATGTAGTTTGGTTTCTGCAATGCACAACATCCTCTTGTGTCCCCATAGTAAAGTGTTGTCACAATTTGATAAAACTACAAAAGACAAGTCTTTACTTTCCTGAAGTGTGTATGCATTTTTTGGTGGACTCATATATATATATATATATATATATATATATATATATATATATATATATTGATAATATTAGTGGTAAATATACACATACATATGCAATCATATATCTAAAATATATATATATACACACATACATATATATTTGTATAAAAAATAATTCCAAGAGGATAGAATCCAGGTAGAACTCAGTGTCCAGGACAGAGTAGGGATATAATAAAAAGGCTTAAACACTAATATTCCATGGTCATAATTTATTCCATTGGAATTGTAAATATGATCCAATTCATCAGACCTACAAATTCAAAAAGAAAACAGAAAAAACAACTCAGTGAATAAAAAGTAAAATTTAGTGAGAGTGTAAGTATGAGAGTGTGGGACGAAGGTTAGAGTAAATGAAAGCTATAGAGAGGGGTAACAGACAAGTGAAGAACAGGAGAAGAACAGGAAGGTCTAAAGATGAAGGGGGGGTTAAAATTTAACAGAGAGGAGTTTTAAAGAGGGGAGTCAAAGACGATTTAAGTGAGAGAAATATTAATGTTCTCGGATGTCTAATACATTAAAGATGTAACCAGAAAGGATACATTTTGTGGTGACATACACACACAATAGACGATATAATCTTAAAGGTCAGAAGATGAGAGAGGGAAAAGAAAAGAAATAAAGGAGTTGGGGAGAGAGATGGGGCGGGGGGGGTAACTAAAACCGAAGGGCATTTACTGAAAGGGCCGCTATTTAATTAAGAAAATTTGACAAAATTAATATCGACTACAGGTTACAAATCAAATAAAAACATATAAAAAAAAAAACAAATATAACGATTATCTAATCTAGCAAAAACCTATATTTTATGTTCAAAAACACATGCATATACACACATACACACACATATATTTCTTGAGAATAACAATGATTTTTTTTATCTAGATACAAGTCCTACCAATTAATCTATAGCTGAGGAAAGAAAATGGATTCATACCTTTCCCAAGTGTATTTGTGCGTAAGTGAAGGTCACAAACCCAACTGGACAGACAGACAGCTTCTTCCCCAGGATTGTTACTCTGTAGAACAGACTCCTGAAAGGATGCTACTCTGACCGCTACAATCTTAACTTCAAGTCTTGGATTGGCCATTATTAATCCTATATATCCTCATAAATGCACTCCTTTACTCCCTTACAACAATCTGATTCAGTAACACTCTACTTTGAGTGGCATTTGGGGTTTGCATTGACTGAATCCATCTCTTCCCCCAAAAGCTATGGGTTAAAATGGGTTAAAATGTAGGACTTGTATCTGGAAAACTTTTGTTATTCTGAAAAAAATTCAATATTCACTTGCAAAATTATGAAATCTGCTTACAAAAACTTTTCAGTCTTTAAAATTCTCCCAAAAACTGGAAAAAGAAAAAAATATATTGCTGATATATCTCTGCTGGAGTTGCTCAATTTTCAATTTCAAGCCTTGGTTGAGTTCAAAATCACTTGGACAGTCTTAGAAAGAAAATCATTCTTCCTTTGTCAGCCGCTTTCCCATGTAAACAATGCTATTGCTATTTCCATGGTGGATTTTCAGGTGAGCTCTGTTATTTAGTGCCACTAGTTCACGTCTTGGTTTGTTGTACAATTACAAATGATGTAATTTTGGGTTAATTTGAATCCCAGCATTCCCGAAATAAATTTTTAGATGTAATCAACAAAATCTTTTCTACAATATTGACAACAGCCATTTCTTGATGATGACTGAGACAGTTAAAAATAATTAAAAAAAAAAAAAAATGGTTGGGGGTGTAACAACTTTGGAAGGTTTTATCTACAAGTTTGATTGTATATATTTTGTAAATTGAAAGAAAAAAAATGTACATAAAAAAAATTACATAAATAAGATTTGGCCATAAAATTAAGGGAAGCTGTCATCTCAATTAATTAGTGGGACTTGTATCAGTGAATCATTATTATGCCTCCAAAAATGTGTACAATCTAAAAATATTTTCTGGTTTCAACATCTAAAAGGTTAATTTGTTAAAAAAAAACAAAAAAAACCAGTCGTACATCGTTTTTTATATCACATTCTACCTTGAGTGACTCTTGAGTCTTCTGTTGGGTGAACTTTAGTATAAAGAGAATGTTCCTTTTGTACTTTTCAATTTAGATGATTATAATTCCATATGACTTGCTCTAAGATTTGACATTTTCTAACCTGTTATAAAAATCTATCACCTCTGATGCCTAGAACATTACAATTACTGTCCCCTTCTGTTTCAGGAGAGGCTCTGAAATGCTTAAGCCATGACTCATTCCAAGCTGTCACTGTTCATAATGACCCCTTGATACCCAGCCTTTATAAGGCTCTAAATTTCAAACCACCTTTTCACAACCGCTCCCTTTCCCACCACCAACACCAGCAGGGTTCAAATTACCTGTTTGTTGCCCTTTCACTGAGCTGAAACCTATGGCGACCTCATAGAAAACACAAAAAAAACTTGATATTTTGCATCATTCTTTGTTGCATGTTCTAATTATTTTATAGTTAAATATTGCGGGTTGAAGGGAATCTATAAAAGGATTTTCTCTTAGAATTAATTAGGTGTGGGCGTATAAACAATGTGTTTGCGTCTGGGAGATGCAGGGTAAATTTCTGTAGCTTATTTTTAGGATTTTTCCTTTATGAGTGCATTTGTGTTTGCATGAATTAATTTGTTATTTTTGCTTTGTTTTATGTTTCTCTCTTCATTCATTCCAAATTTTCCTCTACCCACCCTCCTCCAACAAGTTGATTGTCGCCTTGTACAGTTTATTTATTAAATAATTTTAATAAAAAAAGTTAATTAATTTTGAATACCAACAAAAATACTGACAAGCATTTTTTCTTGTGTATGTGATTTTATATATATATATATATATATATATATATATATATATATATATATATATATATATATATATGATCTCAAAATCAGAGAAAGAACAGATGGAGTAAAAATCCACAGTTCGTAGCATTTATATTTTAAAAAGTGCTCAATATAAAGTAGAACAAAATATTATTATAATATTTTTATTATAATAGATTACGATAAAAACATTTTACATCGCTACACAAAAACTTTCACGTTTCAGTACTAACATGGTACTTCTTCACGCGATGGTAGATAACTTATGATAAAAAGGATTTATTAGGGAAATTTAAAAACAAAATCTCTACCTCTTTTGCCTTAATTCTGACCTTATGCCCCCGTTTTAACTTACAAAAAGAGGTAAAGATTTATTTTTAAATTTCCCTAATAAATCATTTTTATCACTAGTTATCTATCATTGCCTGAAGAAGGACCATGTTTTTAGTTCCGCAACATGAAAGTTTTTGTGTAGCCATGTAAAATGTTTTTATTGTAATTTGTTATAATAAAAATGTAATAATAAAACACACACACACACACACACACACACATCAATTCTTTAGAAAATGTTTTGTTTACATTAAGATGCAAATTTGGATGATATTTTGAGAGTCTGAGAAAGATTCGTGTTTATAAGACACTTTTCAACTTTGCTTGATTGATGACACCCTCCATGGCAAAATCAGTGTAAAGCATGTTGGATCTAACGATGGTATCATCTACCAAGGGAGACATAGGTTCGAATCCTGCCAGAAAGCATATATTTTTCTTTAATGAGAATTTTCAAATATTCAGGCCAGTAGAAGAAAATAAATAAATATATTCTTTAATAAATAAATGGATATTGGTATTCATGAAAAAAAAGAGAAAATATTTAATCAATACAATCTGCTGGGATTATATATAATTTTTTTTTCATATTCCTGCTCCTACTACAACTCCAACAATATTATTATTTTGTCCAACACATTATAAATATCATTAAAAGAATTTCATAATACTGCCACTTTGTCTGGAAATTTGGTATTTTTGTACATTGTTACCAAAATATTTAGGGGTATTTTAGTGAAACACCACCCATATTTTTAACTGGTTGTCCTGTCATATCCAAAATGCCTGTATTATGAAACCGATTCCTGCAATTGGTATACTTGGGGTAACTCTTTAAACAAATAAGTCCATACTCAATGGTACTGTTTTACTAAGCTAGATACCAGACCTGTGATTAGGGTTAGTTTGGTTCTGAAATTTCAGTAAGTACTTGGGTACTAAAATAGTGGTACAAAATAGTGTGGCATATATTTTATGAAGTCCCTGTTTACCAATTTTCTGGTACCCACTTTATTTATTTTTCATTTTTGGTTTGAGTTCCCCTTACCAATGTTTCTTTATTCAACATGTTTCTACAACTTTTAAAAGTTTTCCCATCTTAACAGAAATAAAAAAGTGAAAATGGCACAGGCTGTCTAATTTTTTCAACATTACCTTGAGTAAAAATGTCACTGTTTTCTTTTTTTAGTAATGTAAATACAGGCTTGCATGTGGCTGGCTTCAGAATGGTTTTTGAAACTTCTTAAAATATACAATTGTATATTTGCCTCTATGGTACCTGCTACATTGTCGGTATTTCTTTCTTCCAGTTTCAATTCCACTCTTCCACAAGGAAAACCATGACCATTTTTTATTTTATTTTTTTTTATTTATTGTTTGCATTGAATTTATTTTAATTTCATTTGACAAACAACAAAACTTAAAAACACTGAAAAATTTTGGCATTTTAATACACTTTTACCAAAATATTTTCAAATACGCTACCACAGTAATGAAACCTCATAATATCTTGGGTTTTTATATTTCACCACCCCCAACCCTGTTTCATCAATTGGTGTTCCTCCTTAGTAAGGAAGAGAAATACAACTACTTCAGCCAGCTGGCATCAGATATTTTATTTATGAATATTTGTAATAGACTTTGACTAAACTAATATGTGAAGCTCTGTGTCCCATAATTCTTGTATGTTCCCAGCATTGTAAATATTTTTTTTTTTTGTTTCTTCATTTTTGTAACAAAGTTTAAACTGAATTTGCTACTTTGAAGACTTTTCGTATTTTTCATAAATTTTTTTCTACACTTTGTTGCTTTTTCTTATCCTATTCGAGGTTGACATGTCCAATGACCTGTTGTTAAATGAGACTGTGTTTAATTCGGATAATGGTACAGCTTTCATTGAGACAGATTACATGGACAGCATTTCTACAAATTCAGTCACAGAAGTAGGTATTAACTGTATGCTCACTGGATTGGAATGTGACCCAATCTAAAGTGTTTTTTTTTTTTTTTTTTTTTTTTTTAGCTTATGTGTAGGTGGAATCTGGACAGAAATTACTCATACCTAGTGGAGATTCTCTTGGATTTCAAATCTATAATAACTTTGGCTGGGCTACCACAGCCACTGTATGTTAATGGTCAGTTTCATGCCTCAAGTGGCCAGTCGACCATGTTGATTTTAATGCTTACACTGTTTATATATAGAAACACTCTATCCCTGATATTGAGTACTCCCCCATTAAATACAATAAATTTGATATATTGTTTCAACACAAGATAACAAGTTAGGACACTTGGAGAAGACTGAACTCTATACTCAGTAGCAGTGATTTATAAAACTAACTTGTTGACCATTCTGCTATAACATACCGTTTCCTCCAAGATTAACACACACACACACACACATATATATATATATATAATCTTAAACTGAGCATGTGTTGCTGCAAAAAATAATGTTTATAATAAGAAGAAATGTTGAATATATATATATCATGTGACTTTTGAAGACTGGATTTTGAAGCTAATTTTAAGGGGGTTGCATTATACATGAGATGTACTGCTGGCCCTGGCTATGCTGTTGACCAAACTATATATATATATATATATATATATATATATAAAATTACTGTTTATGTTTCAGGTTCAAAACTGAAGCTATCAAAGGTAGATTTGTAGAAATCACAATGAGAAGAATACATTTTCCTTAAATAAGTAATTCCAACCTGTCAGCTGTCATGGCACCCTTTGGTATGGAAATGGTTTTCTTTGATGAGGAAAAAATTGATGCAGGTTCAATTCCTATCGGAGGCACAATGGTTCTTTAGGCCTTCTCCTCTAAGCCAATTGTTATTAATTTCACTGTATAAAAAATAAAACAAAAACGGGTAGCCACTCAAATATGGGGCCCCACTAAAAATTAGTGTTTACAGGAATAAAAAATAATGGCTGAAAAAAAACCCAAAAAAACAGATCCTTTTAAAAAGATATATAATGGAAACAAAAAGTGGATAAAAATCTTCTTCGTACAGTGTAACCCAGATATAAGAGAGATTTTCTCTGGTCCCAAATTAGAGCCTGTGTTAATGTATATAAAATAGACCAAACCCAGATATAAGAGAAACCCGGATATAAGAGACTTCTTCTCTGGTCCCGACAACTCTTATATCCGGGTTACACTGTACTTATTTTATTATTTCTCCAGTTGACATGTGGGTGTATAATAAAGTACTTTGTATTATTATATTAACATTAAACAAAATTAAATTTCCGTTTGGCAACATTTGAATAAGTCTGTATTTAAAGCGATTGAACATTTGTAAATATTTAAAGTCTTAGCAATTTTGAGAAGAAATTTTTTTTTTTTTTTTTCTAGATACAAGTCCTACTATTTAACTTATAGAATCATGTCTTTGACAAGGGTATTTCTGCATCAGTGAATATAACAAACCCAACTGGAATTTGAACTCTCTCATTCCAAGCTGATATACATTATACAACCTCACATTCTTTCTGTATTGAATGTATTTAAGGTTCATTTTTTTTTTTTTTTTTTAATCATTTCACCCCAAGCAAGGCACTAAAGTCACTAGGACACAAGAGGTTACTCAGTGTTAGAGAATACGAGAAAAGCAACAATTAAATGAAGAGGACAATAAAAGAATAAAGAATTAATACAAAATAACAACTGAGATTGCATTTAAAAAATTTACAAATTTTATAAATTAAGCAGTGTTAGCTGTTCATGTAACTCCGACCTATTGTGAAACCTTTATCAGTGTTTACATCCACAAGTGCCAAGCATGTTTCTTCTGCTACAGTTGCTTTTGAAATACGTGTCATTTGGAATCATTTTTGAGTTGTTTTTTTTTTGTTTTTTTTTAATTTGGTTTTCAATGTTTTTTGATAGATACAAAGAAATAATTTTGGAAGTCAGCCAGTTTGAAATGTTTTTGTCGTGACTTCATACTTAAGATTTTTATTGTTATTATACTTTTCTTTTGCTTTTTTTATCGTTATTTTTTTTATCATGTTCTTTTAGGATATACGTGTGTTTTTTTTTGTTTTTTTTTTTGTTTTTTTATTTACTATGCCTTAGTTTCTTGTGGAGGATAGTGGAGTTCTTTTCCATTGCCTTCTACAATGTTTTGAATTCAGAATTTTCCCTCTCTTAGATTATTTACCAGCCTTGATAATCCAGACTCCTTTGAGATTTAACCCATAGCTGGGGGTAGATGGATTCATAACTTCCCAAGGGCATTTGTGCAAAATTTTATAAATCCAGAATTGCTTCCCATTGTTGTGTCACTAGTTCAATTACAACTGAGTAGGGAGTTTGATCCGTATTGGGTGCTCCATATTTTCAGCCTTATGCCACATCTAAACTATGCTTGGAAAATCACCATAATTGCCATCTGTTGACAAAAATACCCGAAACACTAAAAGTTACATTTAATCAATGCAATGTTTTGTTCATAGATAGTTGTGTGTGTATAACTCTTTTCTCCATCACCAAATGAGTCCACTATATGGGCAATGGGCTCTTATAATATGTAGTGGACTCCTCTGGTGATGTAGTAAGTGTGCCACAATATGTTTATACCAGAAATAATGGCAACGTAAAAGACTTCTTGAATAAGGTAAACTTTTAAAATAAAGATATTAAATAAATGTGAATATATATTAAAAATTAATGTCATGTGTTAAAAAAATTGTTTGTATTGACTGGAGACAAAGTATTGGCTCAATTTTGTTTAAATATTTTTAACAAGTTAAATCAAATTCTGTAGTACTACAATACATTTTCAGTAACATTTTGTGTGTAACTTATATAATCTTTTTATTTGTAATTAACTTTTTTTTCTACATTACCAAAACATCGGCAATAAGCCTGTCTCTTTAGTCTTTATACTGGACTTTTCTGTTGATTTCTTCTGTTTAAAAATAAAATGGTAACACCGTTGATTATTTTTCAGCTTATAAAATTAGTGTGACTATTCAAAAAAAAAAAAAAAAAAAAAAATACAAACATTCGAAACGGATTTTTGTTATATATATCAGTTTAATAAACGATATTTATGTTATTATGAAAGTGAAAAAACTAAACAAGATTAATAAATTTGTCTTGGTTTTCTTAAATCTACGACGGTGTTATTGAACTAAGAGTTTGTCTCTAAAAAGTCATTTTTTTACCATTAATTTTGCCCACTTTTGTATTTTTATTTTTTTATTTTTATCTATTTATCCTTTTTAGAAAGATCAGCTTCTAAAACTTGTCTTATATGCAGAATGACTAATTACAATAAGTACAACAAACGAACAGCTCTAAGATGTATTTATTATTTATTTATATACCAAAACAAGAACAAAAAATGTTACAAGTAGAAAAATGGATTTTTTTAAAATTTCAATTTTCGAGAATATCAGGGGAAAAAGCAAATTTTGAGCCAGGAAGCTTTAGTAACTAAAAAGTTTGTTTAGTGTCTGTTTGAATTTGTGGGACGAGGAGTTTATCATTTATTTTTCTTTCCATTAAAACTATTGTTGTCCTCATCTTTGTTACTTAAAGCAATGTTTCGGGCAAACAAAACGGTTGAAAACGTGATAAGTTTGAAGGTAAATACATGAAAAATTAATATCTTGTTTAGTCTCCTCCAACTTTTTCTTTATTTCATTGTATCGTTCCTTGAAACTGCGGAAGAAAATAATTATGCCGCAGAGGAAATTATTTTAAAAATAATAAGCGTGTTGTACCCAACAAGCACCTTGGGAGATTATTAAAAAGTGATGATTTAAACGTGCCGACACTTGTATTTGGTACACTGCACACGAATCAAAGAATTGTCACAGAATGTTTTAGTATTTTTAAAAAAAAAAACAAAAAAAAAACCGCTCTCATGATTAGCTCTGTTGATAAAAAAAACTTGTTTGGGGACCTTGTGGCACGTAGTGCACCAGGACTCTATATTCACTATTCAGCACTTCAAAAAGTATGGTTGGTTCTGCACAAAGCCTTTACCACTATAATCAAATGGTGCTAGAAACAGAAACTGCTAGCGTCTAGGTTGTCTGTTCCTAGGAACTGAGCTGCTTGACCTCATACGAATCCACACACACAGTTAAATTTCCCAGAATAATTCTGAAGATAAGCCAAATTGGTTAAAAAATGTCATTTGGAAAAAAGCTCTTATTTCTTCCTGCTAATGCAATTCGTCTTCCGACCTTATGGCTACGAAACAAATTTATATATATATATATATATATATATATATATATATATATATATATATATATATATAATGAGAATGAAGATTAATACAAATCTAAAACTTGTCACTTAGCTGATTGATGTTATTCAGCAACTTTACTCCGGAGTTTCGTAGATGAACCTTTGTATAATTGTTCGGTCCGCTCGTCAGGAGATATTAGCAAAAACTCTGGTAATTTTCTCGTTTTCATTATTTTTAAATAAGTTTCTTTTTTAAAAAAATGCGCTTTTCTATTGATATTAAGGTAGTTTCTTTTTATCTTTGTGTGTGTATGCTTGGACGCGCGCACATGTGTAGGATAGGATGTGTGTGTTTTTTTTTCTTCTTCTTTTTCTAATTTACTTCTCTCTTTATACTATAGCATACTCTCCCTACTTTCTTTTCTTTATCTTTCGGCTCTGAGTGTCAAAATGTAATGTAGCAAAATTACTTCCGGGGTCAGTAACGGCTTGAAATTAGGTTAAATTTCCAGAATATTCTCCCTGGGTTATCTAAAGTTTTTCAAAATATTCCCTTTTTTCTTGTTTAAATGATTAATATTTTATGATATATAAATTTATTTTCGTTTATTATTGTGTTTAGTTATGGGATGGGGGACAAGTTCTTGTTTGTGGGGGCAGTGTAACTTTAGCACGTGGGTAATCATCCCTCTTCACAACTTTCTCGCTATCTGTGAGTAACTGTCATATTGCTATCTCTCCTAAAACCTCTGCTTACGATCACATCATGTTGAACCCCCACTTCCCGTACAATCACCGAAGCAGCGTTGATCCTAGTCAGTACATTGATGGGTGAACGGTTAGGAATACTGTGTGCTGTAAAGTTGGATGTGCGGGTGGTGTAATTGAAATAGCTAGAAATTGTTAATCAGCGATCCAAGTTTCAATTCTCATCGGGTTTGTTTTTATTCACTTACGAGCAAAATACCCTTGTGAAAGGTATGAATCGATCTTTTATCCCCCCAGCTATGGGTTAATTAGTAGAACTTGTATCACAAAACCATTATTATCTAAAAAAAATAAACAATTCTTGCAATCTAAAAATGTTTCTTGTCTTTGAATAACCTTCCAAGGGTTGATAAGCCGTAAAAAATGAATCCATCCATCAATCCTAATCCCTGTTCTGCCAACCATAATTTTACACAAGCTCGTTAGGTAGTTTATTCGTTGCTTTCCTCTGTTCGATTTGCCTTCAATATGTCCGGAGTGTCAAATTCTCCAAACCTACTTTCCTCATTATGTACCCTAGAAATTTCAATCATTTTTTAAAAATTTTTTATTTGTTAAATATTCAGCCAAAATTGAATTATAGACAAGAAAATATAGAACATATATTTTTAATTTTATATATTTAAAATGAATTAAACATGATTTTTTTTAAAAATTTAATTTAAACGTCTTTTTTTTTCTATTTTATGTCATGACCTGAATTTTTATATTTCGTAAATCATCATTGGTTGGTGTAGGGAAGAATATTTTTTTTTTTTTTTTTTTTTTTTTTTTCTTTTTAACATTTTCAATTAATTTTTAAAATGTATTTGTTTGTTTTTTTGGGGTTTTTTTTTTCGTAATTTTTGTTTTTCCTTTCATTAATTTTTATTTATTTGTTTTAGTGACTCGCAGCATTTTTAATTGTTCGGGTTACCTTGGAAAATTGGAAAAAAAAAAATAAATAAATTACCGAACGAAATTGATTAAGAATGGTAGAGAAAGGTGCTGTTAAAGGTGCTGATAAAGGCAAAATAAGGTGGGGGCCCATTTTAATTTAAATTTCATGCGTGGAAACTGGAAGGAAAGAAAGAGAAAAAAAATCACGTGGGACAGGGGAAAGATTGAATATTTTTAATTTTAAATTAAGAAAAAAAGATGTTTATCTTCCTATTCCCCCCCCTTCTCTTTGCACATGTGTAGAGACGATACAAGCAAGAAAAGCACCGTCCAAACTTGTATTAAATTTCAGACGCCCGAAACTGATTGTTTATAAAATGAATGTCAACAATTCCGGATAATAGGCCAAATAAAATATTGTACTATAAAAAAAAAAAAAAAGCAAGAAATAATTTTTTTAAATCCCCTGGAATGATAATGACTTAAACAATTTGTACTTTTTTTTTTTTTTTTTAATCAATACAATTGAATACATAATTGTTTTCTTAGACATAACATTAAAATAAAAAAAAGTGTACTAGTTAAAGTAAAGAAACTATTACTAAACTTTGACTGGCCCTTGCTAAAAGATTTCTTACAGCAAAACTAAGGGTTTCAAACTTCTGTATTCTTTATCTTTTGCGACACAAAGTCCAATGAATGGCCGTTTCAGTGAATTGTGTGATCTATTTCAAACCAATGTGTCAAATAATTCCACCGTTATATAATATATGTATAAAACGCTTATCTTATATAACAAAACAGCTGTTCATAAAACAATTAGAGAGAGAGGAGTGCTGGAAAGTTCGCGTCCAGACAATTAAAAATTAAAAAAATAAAAAAAATTCCGCTATTTGGTAAGTAGGTTGGGCAAAAAACGTTTCTGTACTACCTTATAAGTGCATTTATTTATAATAAATTGTAATGTGTTGTTAACAATGATACATTAATTTAATCATAATAAATAAATTTTATAAAAACAAAAAATCGTTAATTAACTTTTGTTAATCTATAAACGAATTTGTATAGACTAAATATTATTCACACACACACACACACACACAGAGAGAAAGGTCTGAATATCCGAGGAATCTTGTTTATGCGTCCTCCAGCAGGGTTCGAACATACGTCGTCTAGGGGGAAACCGTCATTAGATTACGTATGTTTTTAGACCACCAGTTCGGCTACGTATTTCTAATGACGGTTTCCCTTAGGGGACGCTGGTTCGAATCTTGCCGGAGGACACATATTTTCATAAAAAGTGTTCCCGAATATTCAGGCCGGTAGAAATAAATATACTGTTTAAATATGGGGGGGGGATGATTTTATATAATTTTTATATACCCGAACAATGTTAGGAAAATTAATGATAATTTAATAACTGAGAATCCCTTCGTTGGTTTGGACACACACATTTATGTATGTATACACACACACACACACACACACACACACACACACACACCAGTGTTCAGCCTCTCAGGTTAGAGAAAATAAAGTTTGTGATATAAACGTCAAAGGGGTGAAGTAGGAAATATAAACGTCACTTTATTAAGAAAAGATGTTGGGTTTACTTTAAAACCTTAATTCCTTAGAAATTACTGTCTGGGTGTATTTGGGCGTCAGTTTTTCATTTAAATTTAAAGACGGACCATAGTTCTCGTATGTCTTTGAGATTATTAATTCAAATAAGTTTTTCATTTTTATTTATTTTTGTCAGTAATTTGTATTTTTTCACAATATTCGAGTAAAAATTTATTTAGAAACAAACTCTCAATACTAAAAAATAAAATTTGTCTTGAATCGAATCATCTCTGATCTATAATTTGTACGTTTTGTTTTGTATTTATTTACTTTATGAACCAGATCAATACTTAATGCCAATTTTTACACACACACACACACACACACAATTTCTCTGAAATTGTTTATGGTCTCTGAGTCACACACACACACACACACACTTTTGAATGTTTTTTTTTCCACGTTTTGTCATGTATTTGAGAATTTGACATTTTTTGATAAGGTCGCTCGATTGCTGGTAACCACGTGTTTGTGTATATATACACACACACACACACACACAATCGTATAATTTCGTGCACAGGCACGTTAATCGTAATTTGATGTCCATAGCTGCTGTTTTACTTTCGATCCCTGCTATTTTCTTTAAAAAAATCAGCGACTTTGAAAAAAATAATTTGTGTAAGAAGATCCAGAATGAGATGAAAAGCATTTTAAAGAAAACTGAATATTTTTTTATTTAAAAGCTCCTTTCAAGAACAGAAAATGTAGTCAACACGTGAAAGAGACAATTGACTCTACCAATCGAAAAAGTAAATAAATATTGCATTGCCCACAATATATTTTCCCCAACACAGTCCTCCACCTATCTCTTTGCAACTTTCTCTTATAATCCGATGATGAATGAAGACTGACATCTTAACACCCGTATGACTCGATCGTCATTTGGGGCACCCCAGGAAGGAATATATATGATTTTTAAACGAAACTAGAATTATGATAAAAATATCCACACATGTGCCTTTTGTTTTCTTTTCTTTTTTCTTTTCTTCTTTTTTCTTTTCTTCTTTTTTCTTTTCTTCTTTTTTCTTTTCTTCTTTTTTCTTTTCTTTTCTTCTCTTTTCTTTTCTTCTCTTTTCTTTTCTTTTCTTTTCTTTTCTTCTCTTTTCTTCTCTTTTCTTTTCTTCTCTTTTCTTCTCTTTTCTTTTCTTCTCTTTTCTTCTCTTTTCTTTTCTTCTCTTTTCTTCTCTTTTCTTTTCTTCTCTTTTCTTTTCTTCTCTTTTCTTTTCTTCTCTTTTCTTTTCTTCTCTTTTCTTCTATTTTCTTTTCTTCTCTTTTCTTCTCTTTTCTTTTCTTTTCTTCTCTTTTCTTTTCTTCTCTTCTCTTTTCTTCTCTTCTCTTTTCTTTTCTTCTCTTCTCTTTTTTCTTTTCTTTTCTTTTTTTCTTTTCTTTTTTTCTTTTCTTCTTTATTTTTTTTTTCTTTCTCATCTGTTGAATAACAATAAGATGATTTGTTTCTGAAATATTCTTTGCTAAATTTTCGGTGTGCATTTTCTGTATTTTTTTTTATGTGGAATCGGGAAACTTTGTCGAAATATACTTCAACTTAAAAAGAAATAAATTCAAAAAAGTCTAAAAAAATATTGTATATTATTATTTATCTTATATTAGATTACAACTGGAGTCTCCAGTTGTAATCTAATATAAGATAAACATTGTCTTATGGAATTTCATTCATCGGCCTACTACCTATGTATGTATGTCTGCATCTGTGTATGTATGTATGTATGTCTGGATCTATGTGCGTAAGTATGTATCTATGTGCATCGATGTGGTCGATTTCTCAGGAAGGTTACTTCTTGATGTTATCTATGGGAGGGGACAATCCAAGTATGACATTTTTGGAAAGTGCCTGAAAACCATACCACGGGTTGACCCAAGCCTTGTGAGTGAAATTGGTTAGACGGTACCCGTGGGGGCCATTGATAGCTGTGCTAGAAGTCACAAGTCATCGTGACCGAGGGTTTGAGTGTGCTGGCCTTGTTCAGATTGTTGATCATGCTAGCAAACATACTCTCTCATATATATATATATATATATATATATAACAAATAGCTGAGGTCTGCAGTATAAACCACTGATGGTCTCTGTGGGTGTTGAACGAACATAAATATGGCTGAGCAGGCATCTACAATAAGGATTGGCTAGCTGCCCTAGTAGACGGATATCCTCAAATACGTGTGGCCAGCTATTATGTATGTCTCTCTTTCTTTCTCTCTGTGTCTGTCTTTCTCTCTCTATCTCTCTCTATCTCTCTCTCTCTATATATATATATATATAATGTCTTTCTCTCTCTGTATGTATCTATCAAGTGTGTGCATAAAAGTTTTATTGAACATAGCTGACAAGTAACTGTTAATAACAGACACACAAGTTGTAAAAGAAAAATTGTCCAAATCAATATTACAGCATGGGATAATTGTCCATCCCACAAAATTTTTAATAAGAAAAAAAAAACACTAAACTAATTGAGTTTCTTTTTTTCATGTTTTCAGATAATTCGCTTAGCCATCTTTACACTATTTGTCATAAAAATCACTGAAAAACCCTTTGAGCTATTCAGCCAGAAAGAGGATACTTTAAAAATCATTTTGTGTCAGCCCTACTATATCTTCCCAACTGAGCAATGGTGAGAGGAAAAAGATCATTCAGGCGTTCAGTAATGGTACCAATATTCATGCTCTGGCTTCCATCTTCAAAGTTCATTCAAGAACCATCAAGAGAATGGTGAATAAGTTTTAAAAAGAGGGAACAGTAGAAAGCAAAGAGTTTATAAGCTGTAAAAAAGAATTGGTAACGTGATAAGATTTTATTAAAAATAAATAAATAAAATTTAAACACCTACTGAATGCCTGAGAATAGACAGGTTAAAACGCTCATCAAAACAACAAAGATGGAGATATATGTTTAAGGATATCCCAAGGGCAATAATGTATCTTCCGAATGGAGTCATTTTTTAATTTTTTTATAATTATTTCACCCCAAGCAAGGCAATAAAGCCTCTAAGATGCAAAGAGTTACTTAGTGTTAGAGAAATAGGGGACCCCCCCCAAAAAAAAAAACACTATTAAGGAGAGAAAACAATAAAAGAACAAGAATTAAGAAAACAGAAGATAACGATTGACATTGCATTTACGTATCTGAAGATCAGTTGACTGCGAAGCATGGAGCTGGAAGCAAGAAGTGCAATAGAAGAAACTGTTAGTATAGAACTTACGGTTACATCGAACCAATTACACTTTAGCAGAAAGGTCTAATCAATTCAGTCTAGTACTACTCTTAAATTCATAAAGTCTTGGTTTCGTAGTGGAAAGTTCATCAGAACAATTACCAATTACCATGGAAGTATTTATATAAAAGTCACAGTGAATTTTTTTCTATACAGACCTTTGCTTTAATGTAATGGCTAACAAGTTTAGTAAGTTCCTAAAGATCCTTTTCATATGCTCTACTAAAGTAGCCTTGTGCCAGACTAACATTATTAAATTCTATTTTTTTTTTTTTTTTTTTTTTAAGTTTTACTAATTTTTATTACCGTATTTTTAATTAGTTTTAATTACTGTACCGTTTTAAAATTTTGAATAAATTCTTAGACTCCATTGTTCATTGGTTTTGAATTTAATCAGGACTTATTTGGGTCAAACTTAGGTGACACACGTCATTGTTATGAATGATTGTAATTGCAATTGGTGGAAGGGGAAGGAAAGTGTAATGAAACGAAAGTTAAAACACTTGCAGGAAGACGTTATCTCCTCTTGCCCACCCTCACGTGCTCCAGGAAAAAACCGATGTTATAAAAGATGTCATTAAAAATTGGTTTTAGCATCGACACCTCAAGGCTTTTAAATCATAATGAAACCATACATAATGATAACGTTAAAAAAAAAAAAAAAAATATTAATAAATGTTGCCAAATTTACGTCATAAGATCTTCAGGTATATGAACCCACCCACTTGCTCTTTACTCCAATTAAGAGGAAAAATTGCTGGGTTTAAATGGCACAGCTGCTCTTATCCGAGAATGCCAGTTTACATGGGTTGCTAGCTAATCCCCATTGCAGACACCTGCTCAGGTACATTTGTGTTGTACAACACCCACAGAGCCCACCAGGGGTTTATACTGCAACTATGCTGTGGGGACCTGAGTTACAGTTTCTGGGAGAGAGCACGCTATCTAGTAGATAAACAGTCTGAACAAAGCCATCACTCTCAAACCCTCAGTCACGATGACTTGTGACTTCATGCTAGCACAACTACTGAAAGCTCTCAAGGGTTCTGTCTATCCGATTTCAAACCGTGGTATCGTTTTCAGGCTCTTTTAAACTTCTCGATCCACTCATACACACTTTAACGTAGTAGTGCACTATCACTGTATTAAGTCTCCGATGAATTCCTGTCTCAGACACACCTTCCGACAAGAGAAATCAGATCACTGCTTTTTGTTCCTCCATGATGCACACTGCTATCAGAGTGGACATGTTTAAACTGTAACAGCAGCAAGAAAACTGATGGAAGTCAAGCTCAAATCTGGATCATGTGACCACAGTAATAGCAGCTATAAGGGCGTATGTGCAGAACGTACTATGTTAAATTTAAAGATGTTATGACGAAAGAGCAAATAATTTACACATGCAGAGTTTTATGATGTGACCAGGATGTGGATGATAATGGCTTGACACAACTTGTCTTTTGTAACCTTTGACCCTTTACCCTCTCTGCTTTGTCTGAGTTCTGTTATCCAATCACTTACTGGTTTTTTTACACCTTGCTTTTCTTGCCTTCAGTATGTTGCGTGACTGTTAGATTCTTTGGCTCCTCCTCTCTGTTAATGTCTCTCTGGCAAAATCTCTAAGGCATTCCATGTCACTCTCTGAAATATATTGAATAAGCGTTCAAATTTTGTCAGAGACTTTATTTATAATATTCGGTTTATTGAATTTACAGAAAGTAACAAATTCCAAAGGCTGTCATAAAAAAAAAAAATAGGATATAAACAAATAAAAAAAAACTAATAAAGGATATTTAATAAATATGATAGATAGAATTGATGCATAATTCACTTTTTCTGTTGTTAACGTTTACTGGTTTGTTGCTTACTGTAGTCGGAGACTACAAGTGTAGCAGTCTCAGTCAGGAGTTGATGCTTTTTGCATTTTACTGTTCTGTAATATAGGCTTACTAAATGATACCATATCTAGAAAATGTATTTCTGTGTACCGTGTCACTTCAGGATGTAGGCAATGATGGCTCTCCACAATTTCCTGACTTTTATAGATCTTAATAAATGTTGTCTCTTTGTTATCTCTCCTGAACCCTGTTCTTTCATCGATTTACACACTCATTCCTCTTCTATGTGCCAGGATGTTGGTGATCATGGCTCTCCACAATTTCCTGTCTTTTGTAGCTCTTAATGTTTTTTATTTTTATTTTTTTATCTCTCCTGAACCCTGTTCTTCCATCCATTTACTCAAGCTCACTACATTATTTATGCATTATTTCCTGTCCCTTTTGTCTTATGAGTATCAAATTTTCCAAGCCCTCTTTCCTCATTATACAGCATAGAAATTTCAACTGTTTCTAACTGATTTTAATATAAATCTCCTTTTTTTTCCCCATTTTCTCTAAAACTTTTTTGCTGATCACTTGATGCTTTTGTCCTTTCTTCCTGAATATATATTTTTTTTCCAGTGTATATTCAATTTAAACTTTAGTCCATTACACAAAGAATTGCGGAATTTGGTGCTTGAAAACTCATTTTTCTTACCATCAAGTTTCATTTTGCTGCCCCTTAAAATAGTAGAATAGTGACAAAGCCAGTGGCCACTGATATAGTAAAACTTTGCCTCCAAACATAAGTTTTAAATGCAACAAATGCTAAAATAAAAAGTTTATTTCCATTTTTTTTTTTTTTTTTGTTAATTTTTGTTTCCTCTCAATGACAAGTACAACTTTGTGTATGAGGAAGAGATTTTTATATAGAAAATCTGAATTAAAATGTAAAATTATTGCTTACTCAGGACTGCAGTTCGTCAGTTTGGCTTATGAGGTAGAAAATGCTAAGGAGCTATCTTACCTTATTATGCAATCAGTGTATCTGATTGCATTATGGGATATCTTAAAACAGGCATGAGCAACCCTTTTATGAGCAGTGGGTCACAAGATGAGCCACACTACTAAAAAGATTCAAGGTAATTTCTTGTACAAGGTATCTCAACTATTTTTTACTACAGAAGACCATAAGCATAAGAACCTACCTTAGAAATGGAGGGGGGAGTTTAATGTGTTATTCTTTGTAGAAAAGATTTTTCAATGATTAACACATGTCAGTGCATCTGATTTATTTCTAATTTATTCACTTGCAAAAAAATGTCCTCTTTAGAGAATTATTATGAATGTTTCCTGCTTCAAAAGTAAAAGATGTTTACACGTATGATCTTCCTTAGTGAAAATGGCCAATGGTTTAAAATGCTGACAAAGTTAGTTTCCCTGGAATGTTACAAAATTTGAGAAATATTATACCTAATCATTGTTTATGTATGTGGTTATGTATGAGAGTGTGTGAGTGAACAAGTGAGAATAAAAAATTTTTTTAAGAAATCTTATTTTCCTTTTGAAATTAGAAAGACTAAATGGGCTTCATGTGGAACATGACTGTCTTAAAATGTTCAAACCATTAATCTGGTGCCAGGGGTATTAACCAATATTTTTGCTTTGGCCTCCAATTCATCAATATTTTACTTTTTATCTTAAAAAAATTGTTAGGTCAGGAAATATGGCCATGACTTGGAGTATACACAAGCACAAAATTTAGTTGTTTATATTTGAAAAAAAATATTTCATTTTATCAATAGGTCGATATTCTCTCTCTCATTTATGTGTCTTTGTAATAGAATAATATATTCCATATACTTAGGCATCATGTCTTCATTAAGATATGTCTCATTAGATAATTTAGAAAAGTTTTGTGTACTTATTTTTAGCAGGATCCTCTCATAATTATAGACAGGTTTCTTAGAAAGTCTTTTCTTTAATAAGGATACTAAAAATCTTCTGTAATTACGAGAGGATCCTATTAAAATTAAATAGACAAAAACTGTCTAAATTATTTCATGTATATATGTATATATTATATATATGAGAGAGAGTGAGATAGATAGATATATAAAGCTTGTCTAATCAAACAATAGTTAGCTACTATATATAATATGAAAAGAGAGGTGTAGGAAATATGTCAAATCATATTGATGACTTTGATATATTTATTGGTCACTTAACGTAGTCAATATCCCATTGTCATGATAACATGGAAAAAAAATATTCAACTCCACTGGAAGCAAACACATTTAGCATTAGCAGAATATATCTTTTCTTGATAATGAGACCAGGCTGCTAAAATATAACTTTTTTTTTTTTTTTTTTGTTTCCAATAAGGTATCTTTCAATATTTTTAACGATTTTAAAAATGGAATTCTTTCTTCAGAGATCGTCATTTCTCTGGAATAAATTGGAGTCAAGGGAGGCAAATTTGAATTTCTTATTGAATTGTTTGCCGTTAAATGGAATTTTAGATTGTATAATAAAATGCAAGAATAGAATTAATAGTTATTTGATAGCCCAAAACACAAAATGTCGGCATGTGTTTTTGTGTGTGGTACTTTTTTCTATGTCACAAATTCTCATTATTAATATGCTTGTGCTGTAGAATCTGAAGTATTTCATGACAAATAGAAAGTTATTTATTTTGATTAATATTCAGGAAATATTAACCACAAACACGGGAATTCAATAAAAGCTTTTTATTATAAGTATACCAAAATTTTAAAATTTACTTGAATATTGCCGTCTTTTTTATTGTATTCTTGTATACCAAATAAAAGTGCCTACAATATTAGATTATTTTTATCACCCCACTCACCTCAGCCCAATGCTTATTTAACAGAGTACGCTTATTTATTTTATTTATTATCTTTCAAATTTTTTCAGTGGCACATTGATTTTGTTTGAGGAATCAAAAATTCCTCAGTGAGTTAGAAAATTCCTGACCTCATTACAATTCTAGATGGTAATTGTATTATAATGTTTAATTATATATATATATATATATATATATATATATATATATATTAAAGAGAAGAGAGGTGCCATAAAATGTTTTTGGTTGTAATGTGTTTTGTTTTTTTTTTTTTTTTTTTTTTTTAGAAAAAAAATATTATGCTATATTTTCCATAATTTTACTAATGTTTCTGGTTATGTTTGTCTTGTTAAGAAAAATTTCCACATATTAAAAATAATTAATTTTTCCTTATGTTTTTTCAATTTACCTGAAAAAATTAACGAGACCAGAAACACGTAGTAAAATTATGGAAAATAAAATATTTTTTCTAAAAAACACATTACAACCAAAAACGTTTGCAACACCTCTCTTTCTTCTTTTTAATATACATACTTTTCTCTTGGAACCACTACAACCTCTTTCTTTTATTTATTTATAATATAATATATATATATATATATATATATATATATATATATATATATATATATATATATATATCCCCACAGGTAGGTGTCAACAGATATTGGTTTCTGTGTGTAAATTATTTTTCATATCATGCATTCTCATTAATATTCTACTGGTGTTGTAAATCTGAATTATTCTATGGTAAATAGAAAATTATTTCTTTTGGATTAATATCCCACAAGTATTAAGTGGTGGTATTATTATTATTATTATTATTATTAATTATTTTTTTTTTTTTTTTTTTTTTTTTTTAAGAACAATTAATTGAGAAAAAAATGACTTGATATTGACATCTTTTTTTTTTTTTTTTAGCCTTGATACAAGCGCTAGCGAAAATTATTTCTTTTAAGTTTCCACCTTCCCTGGCACAGTGCTTGTTCAGTACAGCATACTTATATCTTAAATAATTTTTGCCACAGCATGATAATTTTATTCCAATTACAAAAAAAAATAATTTCTCACATATTTCATAAGTTGGAAAATTCCCACCGGCCTAACTATACCAAAACGTAATTGTATTTGATGCCAAACACTATGGATAATCTTATTTATGTGCCCAGTGCATACTACCCCTGACTTAGGTGGAAAGGCAAGCCTGATTGGGGGCTCCAGCAGTGCTTTTTGACACTCTATCTTATCAACATTTGGTTTTCCTACCTCCATTTATGTACGTTACAAATTAAACTAAGCACAAATGACTAAAGGATGAAATAATTTCACAGATGATGACATCAGTCTGAGGTATTTGTTTTTTTGTCCAAAATCTGTGAATTTATTTAGCACATGCTAAGTCTCAAGAAAACTCTATAAAATAAACTTATTTTATCCATAATATTGCACATGTTAAAATTATCCAAATTTTTAACAAGAAAAATCTCAAGTTGATGTTAAAAATTGGCACAAAACTTTGTTGTTTTAAGATAGAATAATCTATTATGACATGTTTCTCTTTTGTGTTTAGATATAGTGTAGTTTTTTGGGTTTTTTTATAGTGTCAAGTTTTTGAGTTGAATTGTTCACCAAGATTGCACATAATCCGTTATTGTACATAATTTGGTTAAAATAAAATTTGTATTTTATATGCAAATTACCTCATGAAAATTAGGATGTAGTAGATTGATGGGCAGGAGTATGAGACCTTTGCAATAGGAGGCACGGTGGAGTAATAGATAACGGCTTGGTTTGAGGAATCGAAGAGCCGAGTTCGAATTCCAGTCGAATCCATTACATTCACTTACGTGCTAATACCCTTGGGAAAGGTGTGAATCCTCTTCTTCTCCCTCCAGCTATGGGTAAATAGCAGGACAGACTGGGTTCTATAGTCTTGGATGGCAACTGGTCTAGGGCGAAGGACAACTCTGAATTCAAAACCCTGTGGAGGGTCATTTGGGGACCTTGTGGCACGTAGTGCACCAGGTCTCTGAATTGCCCTTCAAAAAAAGTGTGGATGGTCCTGCACGAAACCTTCACCACTATAATCAAATCTCGTGCTGTTGTCGGGCTGTCATTTTTCTAGGAGCTGATCTGCTTGACCCTCATACGTTGAATTCGACAGGATAGTCAAATGTATGTATGTATGTATGTATATATATGTGTGTGTGTGTGTGTGTGTGTGTGTATATATATATATATATATATATATATATAATGTATATGTTATAAAAACAAACACCTGTCGTGATTTAGACTGGCCATCAGAAATAACCTATTTAAACTGAAACTGTCACATACACACGAGTGTGTGCATGTGTTTCATTAAACACGACAGACAAGGTACTGTTATTAAACTTTTAGTTGCAGTGCCTTGTGGGTCGTCTTCAACAAAACATGTATAAAAGAGGGATTGATGCCTAAGTACGGTATATCATGTGTGTTAGTATGGGTATGTAATATGAGGGATGTTAATGTAAGTCTTAATCTGTTTTGATAAATGTTGCTCATGATATTTTCTCTGTCCCGTCTCTAAGTGTCAAGAATACACTGGGAAGTGAAACTCAATTCTACCACCAAAAAAAAAAAAAAAAGCTTCTTTGGTATGTTTTGGTCTACGTAACTCTTCTTTATAAGAACAGAGTTCAACATTAAATAACCTGGAAAATATTGATATGTCGTCAAACAGACCGAACCTTTTGATATAATGTGTTGGCTATAAGAGAAATAGTTGCCCTCTGAATATTTCTCTTACTTGACTGATCGTTCAAGATTTTTTTTTTTTTATCACTTACAAGTTATTTTTAATTTCTCTCTTTAGCAGATAATGATGTGTTGTATTTATCGACAAACAGTTCAAATTCGGTTTAAGTCTGCTTGTTTTTCTTCTATAGTCTGTTTCTTCCCAGGATGTGCGTAATCATAGCTCTTTACAGCTTGTAGCTTTGTTTTTATGCTATCTCTCCTAATCCCTGTTCTGCCAACCATTTACACAAGCTAGCTAGTTAGGTTATCACTGTTTTCCTCTGTCCCGCTTGCTTTTAATATGTCCTGTAAGTGTCAAATTCTTCAAGCCCTCTTTCCTCATGTACCCCAGAAATTCATCCATATTCTTGTACTATTTGTCAATGTCAGATATTTTAATACGTCTCATCCTTCACATAACACTATATTTGAAAAAGTAGGTGTAAACAGATATATGGGTGCATGGCTGAGTGGTTAGAACGTTCGGCATGGGACCCATGTTTAAATCTCACCATGGTCATTTTATCAAAAAGGAGACTTCCTGATGTTATCAGAATGAATTGCGGTCGATCCCAGCATGCGGCACCTTTGGAAAGTGCATGCAAACCATACCACAGGTTGATCCAAGCCTTGTGATTGAAATTGGGTAGATTGGACATTCAAGGGCCGTTGATAGCTGTGCTAGCACAAAGCCACAAGTCATCGTGGCTGTGGGCTTGAGTGTGCTGGCCTTCTTCAAATTATTGATCACACTAGATTAACACCCGCTCTCCCAGAAACTGTAACTAAGGTCTGCTCAGTATAGTTGCAGTATAAACCACAGGTGGGCTCTGAGTGAGTGTCTGCAATAGGGATTAGCTAGCCCACCTAGTAGACTGGTCTCCTTGACTACAACTGGCCAACTATTATATATATATATATATATATATATATATATATATATATATATATATATAATATCTTCTATGTATCAAGCTTACAACCACATCATGTTGAACCACTGGTCCGTGTATGATTACCGAAGTTAAGCAACGTCAAACTTGGTTAATATCTAGATGGGTGACCACCTGGGAATACCAGATGATGTAAGCTTGGATGTGCAGTTAGTATAAACGGCTTGAAGCCATATTTAAAGGTTAATTGTTAGGACTTGTATCAGTAAACCATTTTTATCTCTAAAATTTTTTTTTACAATCTAAAAAAAATCTAAAAAATATTTTCTGGCATAAAACAAAAAAGGTTGGTAAGCTGTAAAAAAAAAAAAAAAATGTAATCTATTTGATGTGTCACTTCAGAACTTGGGTGATTATGGTTCTCCACGACTTCCTGTAACTGGCTATAAGATCTTTGTTTATAAGGCTTTTAAAACGAATTTTGAGGAAGAAAAAGAAGTGACTTGTCGGATTGATGTTCCTGTATATTGTCTTCCAGAAGCACAACCTTTCAATAATTACTTGTTAGAATTTTCTTGGTTGCCCCCT
>CAHIKZ030000687.1:95000-165000 GCA_903632075.3 Acanthosepion pharaonis
CCTTTTATCACCACTCCCAATCATCTTCCTTTTTTAATTATCCTAATCTCCTTCATTCTACCTCCCCTTAATTTTTCGTCCTCTCTTTTTTATTCCCCCAGTCACTTTCTTTCTGCTTTTTTTTCACCCCCTCGCCTTTCTTCTGCCCCTCCTTTTCAGCACTCCCCCATCATCTACCTTCTGCTTTTCTTCTATGCTCTTTCATTTCTCTCCCCACTAATCTTCCTCTTGCGTCGCATTTCATTGTCTTATTGAGTCTATATATATATTTTTTTTATGTCTGTAGAACAATTGGAAGAAAATGTCGTTTGCATTGCATTACTTACTTTACGGCAAGGATTCAATTTGTCTTTTACTCTGCCGTCCATTCTTCAATCTTAAACAGAATGGCACCAACATTTTAGTCAACGTTGTCGTAAATCCTGATTGTCATTCGTTATGATTATTTACCGTGGCACATAAATATATTACGTTACCTTTTCATCCGCACAAACTTCCGTGACCAACTTTGATACTCATATCGTTATAACGAGGAAAAAAATGCATGAATGTACTTTGTTGGAGGTGGGGTACATATTATATATATATATATATATATATATATATATATATATATATATATATATATAATATAAAATCTTTGCTTAATAAATTTTAATTCTTGTCAATGCCTTGAACTTTGGATATTAATGTTTTGGGGAAATACCTAAGTAAGCAATTTCTTTTATTTCTTTATTTTTATTTTTTTTTTTTGCAAACAGGAATGTTTTGGGGGAGAATTAGATCGATTTTTCCTTGAAATTTTACCGAAATTATGGATTAGAAGCATAAGAGTTGATTTTATGAAGTTGGCTTCTACGCGAATATATACAATAATTAATGATTTTTTTTATCAAATTTGTAGCAATCTTCATTATGTTGGAATATGGCTTTTATTTATGAAATGCATAATATATATAAATTTTATATATATTATAAAATATATACATTGAGTATTTCACTCTAAACAAGGTGAGAATGCCACTACGATGCAAAGGGTTTAATGAGAGAGAGAGAAGGAACCTCAGAAGACGTTGAGTAGAACACTGGCAAAGATCAGGAGACAGATAGCGATTGATGTTGCGTTTAAATTTTATAAGATATTACTTGACATGAAAGCAAGAATCCGGAAGAATTTAAAATTTTGATAGAAGACACTATGAGCATAGAACTTATGATTACATCTTGCAATTTCATCGCTAAAATGATGAGACCTATCTGCCAATCTAGTATTATGCTTAAATTCGTGAAGTCAAGGTGAAAAAGAGGAAAGCTCATTAGAACAATTACCACGAAAGTGTTTATAGAAAAGTCACAAGAAAGCTACATTACGGCGGTGGGAAAGTGACTGAAGCCGAGATGTCGGGTCAGGACAGATGATATTGCAGATTCTTTGGATTCTGTCAAGATATGGGACAATAATATTTAATACACGGGCAAATGCTGAGATAAATTCTCTATGCAAAACACAACCGATTTTCGTAGCAACAGATCTCACAATTGATACAATATAAGCATTCCTTTTCACGCCAGTAGAAAACGTTAGACGGAGAAGTTACTTTCCTGGCGGTTAGCATCAACCATGCTGATTGGATACAAAAAGGTTATCTTATACGATTAAAAGATAGCAGTTTCGTTTTGGGGCGTTAAAATTAACAAGTCATTTCTTGCCCCAGTTAACAGATTGTAAGTCATTTTCAAAATATTTTAGATATTTATCGTAAACCCTTACGAGATGTACTCTATATTTGCTGACTCAGAACAATCAAGACTGAAATGCATTATCAACGAATTAAGTAGAAACTATGAAACCACATTATAAAACCATAAGCATTGCGATGGCTTGGTCATCTTCTTCAGATGGATCCAAACACTAGTGCCAGAAAAACGCTCATTAACTTTGTCAAGAAAGGAAAGCGACTTGCAGGTCAACCCAAAGAAAACCCTGATGAATAGGACTTTGATGTTGAACAAAAACTACACGTTGAGTTCAGATAATGAAAAAACAAATTTTTTAACTGATGGACGAAATTCTAATTTAAAGGATATTACAAATTTTCATAATGTATTTTTGAAAATCTAGGAGGCACGGTGGAATCATGGTTAGCAGCTCGGATTTAGGAATCGGAGAGCCGAGTTCGAATTCCAGTCGAATCCATTACATTCACTTACGTGCTAATAACCACCTCCTAAGCTATAGGTAAGTAGCAGGACAGACCGGGTTGGCTACTGGTCTACCGCAGAAAGTAAAGGCAAACTACTGCGGGAAAAAATCTGTCTCGTCAGTCATGTATTGAAAGATACAAGATCGCCTAAGCGTTTATCACGCATAGCACATAACTGATTGACTGATTGGCCAAGCTGCCTTTCATATGAAGGCGATTTCCTTCATTTCCCAAAAAAGCTGTCTTCCTCACTCGAATTAGAAAAGATACCTATTAAATGTAACTGAGAAAAGAGTGATGTTGCGTTTAAAAAGAAGACAGAATAGAATTTTCATTTTTTTTATTTTCTTTTTAATTCTGAAATAATCAAGATACCCCACTTCCATGAAAACAAAATCTATTAATTCTCTAACCTTTCCTTCAAGAGATCTGACATTTCTCGGTTCAAGATCGATCAATCGATTGATCTGTGTAGTTAATTTCTCTTTTTTTACACTATTATGTACATCGTGCCTGACTGATCACTATTGATATGGGCTCTCATTTTATGTATTTGGTCGAGTCTGCACTTCTGGTCGTAAGTAGAACCTGGGTTTTAATCTGTTTATTCTAACCTCATTCCTTTCTTTCCTTTTGTTGCAAAATAATTTAATTTTGACCGGTAACTCAGTGTCACTTTATTGAGGATTCAACATAAGGAACTTTATACAAAATGAATTTGTTTTCGCATCAAAAAAAGAAGTCTATGTGGTTGGAAAAGTGGAAAATGGAATACAAGTAGGAGCTGAGCAGCAGTGGATAGAATGGAACAAAATCAACATTTAAAAACCTTGTTAGTCCCGTCTAATTCTAACACGCGAGTAATTAAAAGTCCCCAACGCAAGTAAGACTATTAGGCTTCAGGCTTATCGTTTGAGGTTGAAGATTGGCACACAGGACAATAGTTTCGTGGAGTAAAACATTGGTCAGTGAATTTGGCGATATCGCCATTATACGTTCAGGCCTACTTCTAATGTCTTCGCCAAATCTCACAGCTAAATGCAACCAGCACTTCTACTCCAATAGTTTATTTTCTCGCACTTTCCACCTGTGGAACTCCCTTCCTTGATAAGTACTATCTGCAAAAATTTAAATGCAACGTCAATCGCCATGTTCTATCTTCTTGAATCCTGTTCGTCTTTTGTCCTTTCCTCAATCCTTCCCTATAACTAGTTTTTTCCTTCACTTTCATTAAAACTTTGGAATTTTTATTTACTTTTTTTTTTTCTTTTTTTTTTTTAATTTATTTTTTTCCTCGGGCGAACCTAGCTACTCATACTAACACCCCGTTTACGCATCTCCCTGGATTTTTGAATAAGTGTAGAGGTTCATCCTTGTTTCTTGTTTGATTGGGTCTCCGGTTCAAAAAAGTTTTCTCATGTAATTTCATATTCGGTCGTCTATTGTGCCTTAGTGGCATTATCGCCTTGCTTGGGGTGAATTGATTAAAAATACAAAAAAACAAAAAAAAAACATGAGCTGCACATAATCCAGCCATTTGATTAAACATTCAATAGCCTTTTTTTTTCTTTTTTTTTTTAATTCTAGTTAATCCATGTCATCATAATCCTACATAATGTTATTTCATTTAAGACTATATTTTAGAAAAAATATCCCGACCGATAATGTCTCCTACATTAAAAATTTATGGTTTTAATAGTTCGGTAGGATTTGATGAATAATTTTTATTTTTCTGATCCATTTATTTTATTAAGGTTTGTTTTAACATCTTTACTATTCGTTAGCTATTTGTATTTCTCTCCTCGTTTTAAGTTGGGTTGGTATACACACCGTTGGTGTGTGCTATTTGAGAATGTTGCGTTTGCTTAGGAGGGGATAAATACGGTACTGCTCACCAAAGGTTAGTGTTGAGCGCCTAATGATTGCACGTTTTCTTTGGCATCAAATCTTAAGTTATGGCAGACAGTCTGATATCATTTTCTTGGAAATATGTTTCATCTATGCATATCACACTCTAGTGAGTTTATTTATTGATAGTTAAATGCATAATACACTTTTTGTTGTTATTAAAGAAGCGCTCGAAGTAGAAAAAAAAGCAGTTTCTCTTAGCTGAAGTTAATTTTTGTTTCCACCTCAATATTAAAGACATTTCCTTTGCACAAAGTCCTCTATAAACATTCTCCTGTCAGTGGCCTTTTTTAATTCTTCGGGTTTATCAAGATAAAAGTTTGGATTTTTAATGATGAAAAAAATAAATAAAACTTGATAAATTTTAAAATTTTGATTTATTTTTTTTTATTATCGTTATTTTTATTGTTTTCGGGAACAGGATGTTATTGCTGAAACAAATTCTGTCACAGAATCCGGGATTATAAACACACGTCTTTGCAAAAAACATGTCCGCTCTTCCATTCCCTCCTCCGCCTCTCAGCCGATGTCCGCTCTCACCGTTCCGCCCTCCGCCTCTCCAAACCGATGTGTCACCGTTCCGCCCCTCCGCCTCTCAGCTGATGTCCGTTCACCGTTCCTCCGCCTCCAAACCGATGTCCGCTCTCACCGTTCCGCCCTCCGCCTCTCAGCCGATGTCCGCTCTCACCGTTCCGCCCTCCGCTTCCGTCCTCCGCCTCCAAACCGATGTCCTCTCACCGTTCCGTCCTCCGCCTCCAAACCGATGTCCCTCTCACCGTTCCGTCCTCCGCCTCCAAACCGATGTGTCCACTGTTCCACCGTTCCGTCCTCCGCCTCCAAACCGATGTCCGCTCTCACCGTTCCGTCCTCCGCCTCCAAACCGATGTCCGCTCTCACCGTTCCGTCCTCCGCCTCCAAACCGATGTCCGCTCTCACCGTTCCGTCCTCCGCCTCCAAACCGATGTCCGCTCTCCCGTTACCCCCGTTTTTCTAACTGGTGACCCCCTCTTCTTGCCCTTCTCTCGCTCGCTTTGGAAATCGCTCTGTTCAGCACCATCCCATGTCTTCTCCCGTTAGCTTTAGACCCCCCCCCCTATTTCTATTCTTCGTTTACTTTTGCATCTCATTTTTTTTCTCCCTGGGTTCATTTTTTCCTCTTTTCCGACAGCCGTTTTCAGACCTTTCCACTGTATCTGCCTCTATTTTTATTACGCATTCTCTCTCTCTCTCTTTTCCCACAGCTGCCTCGCACTTCCCTGCCCTCGCGTACTAACCCACCTTCCCCTACGGACGATATTGTTTTGTTGCATCTGGTAGTGCTCTGTTCACTGGGCGATGGATGAACAGACCGCCTTGATGGAGACGAGATATGGCCAACCGAGCCTTCCCCCCCCCCCCCTTTGTGTGTTATAGCATCATTCTAGCAATTTGTAAATTGCTTTCGATTTATTTACATTATCTTTGTGTGTGAGTGTGTGTGTGTGTGTGTGCCTCTCGCTATTCACCCCCTCCCTTTTTTTCTCTCTCATGGTCGACCGTCTCTCTCTCCTCTTCTCTCTCTACTTTGCAGACGGCAAAATGGGGACTCTCTCACAGTTCCTTCTTTTTCTCGGGGATTTGTACTTTCTTTATTCCCTCTTTTTTTCTTATTAGCTTTTTTTTCGTTCGTTGTTCGTTTACCCGTTATGTTAGTTTATCTTTTATTTTTTATATTACATTTCAAACACACGACCCATCTCCTCCCTCTCTCTATATATAAAACACTCTTTCTTTCTCTGTACCACACACACACTTTCTCTCTCTGTGTAACAGTATATACGTGTATATATGTATCAATGTGTAAGTCTGTCTCTTTTTCTCACCGCCTACCACCACATAAGTCTCCCTTTATCCAACTCTGGTGGAAGGAACATTTCTGAACCCATTGTCCCTGTTCTTTCTTTTTCCAAAAATGTATTTGTTATGGTTTTCCTCTCTCTTTCTGCGTCTCTCTCACTTTTTCTGCGTCTCTCTCTCCCCCTTTCTTTCTGCGTCTCTCTCTCTCTTTCTGCGTCTCTCTCTCTCTTTCTGCGTCTCTCTCTCTCTTTCTGCGTCTCTCTCTCTCTTTCTGCGTCTCTCTCTCTCCCTCTCTTTCTGCGTCTGTGTGTGTGTGTGTCTCTCTCTCTCTCTCTCCCCTTCCGGGTGTGCGTCTCTCTGCCTTGTCGTCCTTTTCATCTCACCGTATTTTCTATCTTTTATCCTTTTCCTCTTTCACAGCCAGTATCGTTATCTTCCATTCATCTTTGATGAAGAAAATAGAAATCGAAGCAGAAAGATTGTGTTGCGCCGGTGTTTTAAAGTGAGCTTGCCTGATTTAACAAATCAACAGTTCTGGTTTTATCGGGGCTCGAACTTCTACATCTGCTCCTCGTGGTAAATAGGCAGTCTGTATGAATGTAGGGGGAAAGACAGTGTTGCGCCGAAATTAACAATACGAAAGGTCTTTTTAATTATCTCGTCGAGCACACAGACATTATCACTGTCTGTATCTAATTAATTTTTTTCTATTTTTTTTTCTTCATTTTCCATTTTGTGGGTCTTCTCGCGGCTTTAAAAACGAACCAGAACGTTTTTTTTTTTTTTTTTTCATTTTCTTCATAATTCATTGTGTTCTTTCCATTTGTAACCATTTTTTTACCCCTAATCAAAATGAGAGAGAGAGAGAGGCACGATTTTGTATTATTTATAAAATAACGGAAAATAAATATTCCCAACCAAAATTATCAACATTCTCTCTACTTTATAAATATATTTTCTCTTCATCTCTGTACGAGAAATATATTTTTGCCGTTGAGAATCTATAAAACATTGGAATTGAATTTCAGATATCCAACGATAGTGAAAATAATAAAAATGTCAGAAATTTGGGCGGGGAATCCTACGGAATAAATAAATAAATATTAAAGTGGGGAAACTGTTCCTTAATTGAAAAATTAAAATTAAAAAACAAATAAAAAGAACGGTTAGGAAAATAAAATAAAAATAAAAACTAGGTTGTTATGACTTCTTTGCTCTCTTGTCTCTCGCCTTGGAGTGAAGGAAGATGAATTTCCTTGGCCGGTTGAATGTAAAATATGGACTGGATCGCTGTTGGTCGGAAAACGAAATCAACTTCTACAAGGGATGTGGATGTAATGATGGAATGAGGAAGAAACGAGTGAGTGAAATCCATTTCGATAATGAAAAATGTTATCTTATTGACAAAAACTCCTCCCCTATCTCTTAATGTATATTGTGTCGCATCTTTTTTTATTATTATTATTATTATTCTTTTCTCTTTATTTTTTATTTATACCCCCGTCGATCTTTCTGTCCGTTTAATTATCATAATGCGTTTTTTTGTCAAATTTCGGTAAACCGGACTAATGCATCTCTCGTCTTTTCTAATATTGTAAGGCTAATATAAAACATTTCTCAGGGTCCTAGACTTCAGCTTACACTGTCTCGTATAAAAATATAAACGACTTCTCTCTTCTTTCTATCGCTTTCCTATTTAATTCGAGGCCGGCGAGAGCGATTTTTCCAGAGTGTCAGGCTCCATTTTTCAGGGTTAGTACAGATACGATAGAAGTGCTTTTTATATGTTGTCCGGCTAAATTTATTTGTTAGCAGGCATGAATCAACTCTTTTTATATATATATATATATATATATATATATATATATATATATATATATATATATATATATAATTAGCCGCCTTCTTCATAAGTAATTTATTGTCGATATTTATTATTTATCTAGCGTTTAAAATGACAACTTTACAAAAATGTGAAACAAATAATGATCTTGACATTTTAATGTTCCCCGACTCGGGTAATAATTTTTAGCGAGGCTAGGTGTGGTTAAACATCACAAACTGAGTAGTGAGTTCGATCCTCGCTAGGTGCCTCTGTACAGAATTTGACGATAAACAAACTACAGTTAACTTGTAAATTAAATAAATTAGATATACATTTTTCTCATGTCAGACTAGATGAGACGTGGTAATAATTTTTCTGCTTTTTTAAAACTCGTTTTTTTTTTTTTTTTTTTTTTCGTATTTTTATTGAGTGATTTGTGTTCAATTACGTATGTGTGCAGGTGAATGCGTATCTCTTTCATTCCCATTTCTCTCTCTCTCTCTCATATTCCCATTTCTCTCTCTCTCTCTCATATTCCCATTTCTCTCTCTCTCTCTCATATTCCCATTTGTCTCTCTCTCTCTCTCTCATATTCCCATTTGTCTCTCTCTCTCTCTCTCTCATATTCCCATTTGTCTCTCTCTCTCTCATATTCCCATTTGTCTCTCTCTCTCTCATATTCCCATTTGTCTCTCTCATATTCCCATTTGTCTCTCTCATATTCCCATTTGTCTCTCTCATATTCCCATTTGTCTCTCTCATATTCCCATTTGTCTCTCTCATATTCTCTCTCTCATATTCCCATTTGTCTCTCTCTCTCTCTCTCTCATATTCCCATTTGTCTCTCTCTCTCTCATATTCCCATTTGTCTCTCTCTCTCTCATATTCCCATTTGTCTCTCTCTCTCTCTCATATTCCCATTTGTCTCTCTCTCTCTCTCATATTCCCATTTGTCTCTCTCTCTCTCATATTCCCATTTGTCTCTCTCTCTCTCATATTCCCATTTGTCTCTCTCTATCACCTCTCTCTCTCTCTCTCTCTCACCTCTCTCCATATTAATGACATTGGATTTCCTGCCAACGATTTGTCGCTGTACACTTTACTCAAAACCCTAACTAGTTTTCGATAGATACATTATTTTTGTAAACCTTAACATTTACGATCGACCTGATCCACTTAATCTAATTTTCAGAAAAAGGACTTAAGGATTTGGTTGGCATTGTTAATTCTAAGAGAAAACAATGGATAAAGTTGAGGGTCGTGGAATCTTTCCATTTTTATCTACGGAGTTCGTGGCGAAATCAACAATTGCAGGTCAAAGTTAATTACTGAGAAGAAATTTCTGAAACAAAAGGTTGAACAATTGTTACGAAATGAAAGCTTGGTTTTAAAGATTTTACGCTCGATAATCGTTTGACAAGATAAATTGATATTTAACAATTATTTCAATAGAATTACAACTTTTCTAGCGTTAATTAAGTTTCATTATGGAAATAAATAATTATTGGTCATGTAGACAATTGAATTATGATTATTGATCCAATCAAAATGTACTGGGTGTGCAAATATTTATGCTCTGAAATTCGCTTGAAACCTGAATCTGACAGTCACTATACTGTGTTGATTTCTCTACCCGTATTTATATTTACAAACGTTTTATTTCAGATATTGAGCACTCTTTCTCCTAAATGTAGTGCCTTTTGAAAACGCATACACGCACACATGCATGAAAGCTGGTGTTTCTTAAAGAAAATTGTTTATCAGGTTAATTTTGTAAGATAACGTTATTAAAACCAGGAATCGTTCACTTATCCTGTCTCTGCTTTGAGTTTCGGAAAGATTACGTCCACTATTTGGGGGACTTTAGTGTAAAATTGAATGTTTCAAAAATCATTTTCTCCTTAGATATTGAATTACTTTTCCTTAAAGGACGTCTTTTAAGAAAAAAATAATTTTTGAAAATAAATTCAATGTTAGAGTCAAGTCCTATGCGAAACTTATAACAGAGACAAGGTAAGTGAACATTGAATTCTATATACATATATGAAAGGCATAAAGAATCCATACTCCATGGTGACTGTCAGTTATGCACCTCATTGCGATATCCAAACTAAGTGTCAGTTCTCCTTTAGCTGGGTGTACATATAGTGTTTTTTTTTTATACAGGTTATGGATGAAAAGGAAACTAGCCCGTCTCAATTTTTGTTTAACGCTAATGATTGTTTATTTTTGCTGGTTAGGTAGTTGGAGGAAGTGTGTGTGTGCGCGCGCGCCTGTGTGTATGCAAGGCCTAAGAAATACAAATCTACCAAACTTTTCTATGTTTCTTATGCTTTTTTATATCCTACTGGAAGGGGTCTTTGTGTGTCTGTCCATCACCCATATGACTGTCTCCAACCCGAACTAACAATGATTTCACTAGCTTTTTATCAGCAGTTTGTAGATAACTTGTTCTGAATTTTCAACCTTGTAATTAAAAAAAAAAAAAAAAAAAAAAAAAAAACAAACCTGAACGGCCCATCGCATTTTGAAAAAAAAAAATATAAAAAAAATATAAATAACTCTTGTCCGGTTCGATAACTTTTTAACACCCACCCTGTATAAAATCTATTATAGTAACCTGATACCAGTTCAAGTAACATTTGTCCTATATGAGGATCGAACTCGCTACCCCAGTATTACTCAGCATCTTTTTACTGTAATAGAAAGTTTGTACACAACCTTCGTTTGTGTGTCATTGTAATAGTATTTACTTATTTTTACAAACAATGTAAGAAAAAAAATTGCTAATTCTCGGCGTTATCTACTCAAAAATTGCGGCAGTGAAATCAGTTCATTGAAAACACGTGTTCAGAGAAACTATATAAAGTCAGTACCCGACTGTATTTGTTTCAGAGCAAAACATGCCGCCTCGTTCATTAGTTATCGATGTCTTCCCGCTTTCGGCTGTCTTTGTCTGCCTCGTCTTTCAAATGGCATAGCAGTTGCCATTTTCACTTTCGATCTCTAACTCCATCTCCATCCCTTCCCAGTCACTCTCTCTCTTCCTTTTTCTCTCTTTCTTTTTCTCTCTCTCTTTTTCTTTTTCTCTCTCTCTTTTTCTTTTTCTCTCTCTTTCTTTTTCTCTCTCTTTCTTTTTCTCTCTCCTTTTTTTCTCTCTTTCTTTTTCTCTCTTCCTTTCTCTCTCTTCCTTTTTCTCTCTTCCTTTTTCTCTCTTTTTTCTCTCTCTCGCTCTCTTCCTTTCTCTACCTCTCGCTCTCTTCCTTTCTCTACCTCTCTCGCTCTCTTCCTTTCTCTACCTCTCTCTCTCTATTCCTTTCTCTACCTCTCTCTCTCTATTCCTTTCTCTACCTCTCTCTCTCTATTCCTTTCTCTACCTCTCTCTCTCTATTCCTTTCTATATCTCTCTCTCTATTCCTTTCTCTACCTCTCTCTCTCTATTCCTTTCTCTATTTCTCTCTCTATTCCTTTCTCTACCTCTCTCTCTCTATTCCTTTCTCTACCTTTCTCTCTCTATTCCTTTCTCTATTTCTCTCTCTATTCCTTTCTCTATTTCTCTCTCTATTCCTTTCTCTATTTCTCTCTCTATTCCTTTCTCTATTTCTCTCTCTATTCCTTTCTCTATTTCTCTTTCTCTCTCTATTTCTTTCTCTCTATCCTTCATATTCCAAATATGCACTTCAAAACAAATGTCGATGTTAAGATTATCTATTTTCTTAATTTGCGGGATATTTGTACCAAATTTCTCTCTGTGGGAAGATTTTCTTCGAGGAAAACAGAGATCGCATTAAAATTGGTATTCCTGGCCAGATATTTCTGCCATATAAGAGGCGCTTTTTATCATCGATTTATTTATTTTTTGTTTGTTTTGATATTTTCATATTTTTTTTTCTCTTTTCTTTATATCACAGCACTCAGGTCGTTTCTGCAATCTACAACCATTATTTTTCTTTAACTACTTTTTAATGACATTTGTTCAAGTCCCCCAGTTTTTTTGTTTTGTTTTTTTCTGAGAAGCGAAATAATCAGGCAGGGGAGTATTTCTGATAAAGCGATTCAATAAGCGTAACTTAGATGTGTCACAAGGCCGAAAGTATGGAGCACCAGATGAGGATCTAACTTACTACTCAGTCGTAATTGATTTATCGAGACGAGCACATGTTTCGTAAGGTTGTTAACTCTGTTTAGTTGTGACGACATTGCCAGTCAATTTCCTTTCGTCGTTGTCGATTTATTTTCGCCCTCCCCACTCCCTTCCAGAAATTATGTCGACAAATATCGTTTAAATGATTTTGTCCTTCGTTTCATGTCGCCACACAAACTGACTTTCGCGTAATAAATGACAACGATCTCTCTAAATTTCTTGCCAATTTCTTTTGTGAATAATAATAATAATAATAATGGCAATTATTGGTAAAGAGGATAGAATCGAAGAGGAAGCTCATATCTAGATTTTAAAGACGCGAAGAAAAATAAAGATAGAATTTTAAAATGCGTTTGTCGAATTTTGATTGGTTTGTGGTGGGATGACACTGCCACGCGGAGTGAAAGAAACATGGAGGTGGGAAACATAATTGCGTTTTGAATTGATTATAAATAATTTGAAATTGATTGCCCGATTTGATTTTATTTACTTACGATTTTTTTTTTTGATTTGGTTGTCTGTCACTTAAGCTAGTTTGTTTATTTTATGCAAATGCTCCCATTATTTTTTTTTCTGTATATTTTTTTTATTGAAATGAGATAAATCAAACTGAGGTTAAATTATTTTTGGGCGGGTTTGTTAGGAATATGGATAATTTTCTTGAAACGAATATCCCCCCCCCCACCTTCAATAAGTGAATTCACAATACATTCACGTGTACACACAAGCACTGTCATTCTCATATGGGAGAGAAATATATATATATATATATATATATATACCGTAATTCCCTACGTATAATACGCCTTCATCCATAATAAGTACCCCTAAAACTGTGCTTAAAGTGTGGGGAAAATGCTTCTACTCACGCATAATACGCACCCCTTGTTTGGTAATCAAACCCTATAAATTGCATCTCTCCAATTTCATTACGGCCAGCGTTTCCTACTCTTATTTTAAAAAAAAATGGTTTTAAACATGGAATGTTATTCTAATTTAGTTTTATGTTAATTCTTATTTTATTTTACGGCATCTTTTTAAAGATTTTTTTTGTATCTGTGCATAATACGCAACCCTGATTTTGCTTATTTTTATTTTTTATTTATTTTTTATTTTTTCAGAAAAATGCATATTATACATGGAGAATTACTCTCTGTATTATTATTATTATTATTATTATTATAAAAATATGATTCCATTCAGTGCCAAGGCTTAATTTCAATATTAAACCATAACTCCTTATAGAACATTGAAGTCGATACCCCCAGAACGAACAGTCTGTTCCATGCTTGTTTGCAAATATTATAACCTGCTGATTGCATATGAGATGAAACAGACTGCTATAATAACGTTTGAAATTATTAAAATTCCAGATTTTAAAAAATCCACTTACCCTTTATAAATATCCACATACACAAAAATAAAAATTAACCCAAAGTTAAAATTTTATATCTTATAAGTTATATTCTGTGGGTAAATTTTCTTTCGTAGGACTCTAGACAGTAGACCTTAATTACACTGTTAATGGAAAAAATATCTACTAAAACCAATGACGTGCAGAGGTTGATGTTTGGTAATGCCCGGGGCCAGCTCCTTGATTGTATGCCTCAAGTGTGTGTGGTGGGGTGCTATAGGGCCCAGTACTGAGAAATGCGAGAAAGCAAGACATTTTAAATATGTAAAAACTGATGAAACATGAAATAAACACTTTATTCAAATTAAATATGAACTAATTTTTTTATTTATTTCACTCTTTGATTGGCTGCCCTCCCGATATGGATGCCTGGGGCCGTCGCACACTCTCCCCTCCCCCGCCGCTACTCTGCACACTACTGACGTCAACACGTGTACGTACCAAATATAACGTTTCTAGCAATATGAAATACTGTTGCATTAAAATGATCCCTTAAAAGTGATCTAATAGGTTTTCCTTATTTGGTGGGAAGATGTGTATGTATTTTTGATGGTTATTGGCCTAAGTGAAACAGGTGAATGACGTTCGAATCATATCCACTCAACACTATTTATTAGAATAGATTGTTTATTTACACTAATTCATAAGATTGTTTATTGGGATGGTTGGCCAAAACATTTGTTAATTGCCAATTGATTCAAGCTTTATAAAATAAGGATTTCCTTATCGTTGGTTCATATATTTTAATAATTTAGTAAGTGTTTATAAATTTATGAAAAAAAAATCACCTTTTTATTTCTGTATAAATTGGTAAATGATAAATATTGAATTGCATTAGTTCTGTAATTGTATTAGTTTTTAGAATGTTGCAAATATAAAATTATTCTTGTAAATAATCAATCTAATAGTGTTTAATATTTTTGTAAATTCTCAAGGGTAAAAAGAAAATGTATAAATTTACTTTCATATGTTTAGGTTTTGTTCCAATTCTAATCATCTCTTTTTAAAAAAGCAATATTGTCCTTTCCCGCGGATGACGATAAACCTCATCTGCGTCCTGGGTAAGACGATAAACTACGTCCACCAGCAAGGCGAGGTTTTGAGGAGCGTTGAACCACTTCTTAATTGCTGATGTTCCCAGGTCCAGTCTAACCTAGGGTGGTAGCACCTGTTAGGGTTCCAGCTATAGTTAAATAGTTCCCCCCTGTCTAAACACTATGAAAGTATAAAAATAAGTTTAATACCAGAAATACTTAGTAAATAAATATATATATATATATATATATATATATATATATATATATAACCAGCAATACATTCTTGAAAAAAAAATATGCCGTAAAACAAACCAAACCAAACCAATCTAAACCAAAGAATACATACTCTATTCATACGATTCTATCCTAAAATTGTTGTCGGCATTAAATAACCCATTGAGGTTGATATGCCGTAAAACAAAATAAACCAAACCAATCTAAACCAAAGAATACATATTCTATTCATACGAATCTATCCTAAAAAATCTTGTCGGCATTAAATAACCCATTGAGGTTGATATGCTGTTAACCAAACTAATATTGTCGAAGAGTGAAGAATGTTAAAATAAAGATGGTGTCATGGGAAAAACCCTCCCTTTTGACATTACGTCTTATTGCGAGCGCGTTTATCCATGTTTACTGATTGTGCTTTATTGTAATTGTGTAATTTTAAATTTATTTATCTTCCCACGGCCAAGTTTTAAACATAGACCATAACATTTCCATCCGGTTTGATTATTATTTTTTTCTTTTTTTATTAAATAAACTTTAACTTCCAAATTATAGCAAAAACCCTACAAATATACATAAACTTTGCCTTTACGAAAATGAAATTTCTTTCCAACGTCTTACTACGTCTTTTACATTCTTTTAAAAATAGGCTTCTTATTTCAGCATAAAGAATATCCGTCGTTGCAATCTGATAAATATCAAAGCCCGCTTTTAACATTGTCGTCAGCATGCCATCTTTTTGTTTACCTTATTTTTTTAATGTACTTTATTTATTTATTTATTTAATTGAATATCTAATTACACACAGATGCTCATATACACATTAATTAGTCGTCGGGTTACGATGTTAGCGTGTATTAAATCATGTTGAAGGCAAAAGAGACGATAAATAAAACTTCTATAACTAGATCTCATACATATAAGGTAATTAATTGTGACAATTCGTTTATTTCGGAGTAGGAATTTGTGTACTGTGGGGACTAATACACGGCTATTTCATTTATTTTCCATTGGCTTTTTACACAACTGCCACTTCTGAAATTTACTTTAGAAATTTTCAGATGAAAATGTTTATGTAAAAATTGGGTCGGGAAGAAAAGTTCTGTATAAAAATCATTAGACGGAAGCTTGGTTTTATTTCTAAACGACCTCAGTTGAAAAATATGATGACCGACTCCATATTTGGGTCGATTTCCATTGTCTGTCTCCCTCTCTCTTTGTATGTCTCCTCTCTTTTCGTTGTGCATCTCTCCCTCTCTCTCTCATGTCTCTTGTCTGTCACTGCGTGTTTGTATGTATCTCTCTCTCTCATTGTGCGTGTGTCTTTTTGTGTGCTTGTGTGTGTGTCTGTCACTGTATCTCTGTTTATCAGTCAGTTATGTGCCATGCCTAATAGGCGAATACACACTTAGGCGATTACGTATTTTCCGATATATGAGTGAAGAGGCAGATTTTTCTCCCGCATTAGGTTGCCATTTCTTTCTGTGGTAGACCAGTTACTATCCAAGGCTATAGTACCCGCTCTGTCCTGCTATTTACCCGTAACTGTGGGGGAAGAAAAGGATTCATACCTTTCCCAAGGGTATTAGCATGTAAGTGAATGTAATGGATTCGACTGGAATTCGAACTCTGCTCTCCGATTTCTAAATCCGAGCCTATGCCTTTTTCAGTATATTGGAATTCATGACGCTCCACTGCTTCCTTTTCTTTTCAGATCTGTAAACTGCGTATTTTTTCTGCTTGTTTTCGTGACAGGTCTTGGTTTCTCGTTGCCTTCATCACGTTTTTCTAATTCAACTTTCCTTCTCCTAGACTGGTTGCTATCCAGAGCTCGATTGGAGAGGTGGTGCAGAATCCGCTAATTCGCGGCACCTTTGACAACTCTTATTGTGCGTGTAAAATTAAGATTCATCTGTAGAAAGGAATTTTCCACAAATAAAATTGCACATTATCGCGCGTCAATATACGAAATCGAAATTTTTCCTGATTAACTCCCCTCCTTCGCTCACACACTTTCTATATTTTAATCTGCGCTAAACCTTCTTTCTTTTTTCCTTCCCGTATTTTTCGCCTTTAAAAGATTATGGTTGTCTACTTAATGTTATTTGTCACAACCACCATTAAGGATCATTGTATTTAATTTCAACTTCTGCCAACCCGAACCCTCTATCGATCTTCGACTAGCCCCTTTCTCCATAGCACTTCCTCATTCCCTGGCCATTTTGATGTCGATAGAAAGTTCAGGATTTCTTCATTTAATTAGAGCATCACCCTTTCTCCTTCTCTTTTTAAAAAAATAAAATAAAATAAAACGTGACAGCTAATGTAGAGATGGAGCGGTCGATGGACTCGTGAAAGATGAAAACTAATATCGCTTTACAAAAAATAGTGTTATTTAAATAAATAGAAGAAAAAGCGGGCGAAAAAAGGCTAAAAATGTTTTACTTTTGATGTGTGTGTGTGTTTTTTTTTATTCTTAGTCGTTAATGTAACGACTTGTGTTGAATCGACAAAATTATGCGGAAGAATACTAAATATGCACTTACATTAAAAACCTCCACATTAACGTAATTGTATCGGTGGATACCTCTGAAGAGAAATCTCTTGGGATATTTTGGGTTTTAGAAGGTATATAAGATAGCTTTGATAATTTGGAATTGACTGCATGAACCTCGAATGCACAAAACGATAAATCTAACACAATGTAAAAAATAAAGAATATTTCTTTTACCCAATGTGGAGACGTTAAAATATTTCGTGTAGAGTAGTAGTAGTAGTAATAATATATAAGGAAAATATATGACAAACTGGAAAAAGTAGAACTTCAAAAATCACGTCACTCGAAAACTTTCCACTTTGTTATAGATTTCCCTAAAATTGTTCTTGATATATAAAAATTCATGAATAGTATTCCCATTTTAAATATCTCTCTCTCTAATATATATATATATATATATATATATGATATTCAGCACTTTTACCCATAAATATCAGTCAGTTATGTGCCATACGTGATAACGCTTAGGCGATCATGATCGTAGGTTGCCATTTCTTTCTACGGTAGACCAGTTGCCATCCAAGGCTATAGAATCGGTCTGTCCTGTTATTTACCCATAGCTAGGAGTGGGGAGAAGAGGATTCATACCTTTCCCATTATTAGTATTAGCACGTAAGTGGCTGCAATTCGAACTCGATTCTTCGTTTTCTCAATCCGAGCCGCTATCTATTACTCCACCGTGCATCCTCTACTCATAGATATAGCATAGTTTATAGCATACTTTAAAACTTGAACACACACACACACACACACATATATATATATATATATATATATATATATATATATATATATATATATATATCACACAATAAACATCAGGGGTTGACAGTAGTTCATGACTGACCGAAATATGGGGGGTTCATTCTATATTGTCATCTCCATCTCACCTACATAATAGGAGGCACTGCTTTTGGAGCGAAACAACTGCTACAATAACAAAACAGGCGCTAACACTCAAGTGATGGCGCTGGGTTTAAGCATGGTTTAGGGACAAAGGTATCATGTATGTGTTTGGTAATCTGTATGGATAATCCCAAGGAGGATGTAATCCAGAGAGCTAGTGTAAAAACAGAGCAAGATACACACACACACATATATATATATATACATATATATATATATATATATATATATATATATATATATATATATATGGCACTTCAGAGAGGTGTAATGGTTAGGAAGCTTGTCTTGCTAGATCTATTATGACTGAGTAGTGAGTTCGCTCCTCACTTGGTGCCTCGTAATTACGCCCTTGAGCCACATCTAAGTTGCGTTTAGAAAATCACTATATGGCACTTCAATGCAGTGTAATGGTTAGCAAGCTTGTCTCACAAGATCAATAACGACTGAGTATTGATTTCTATCCTGAGTGCCCAATACTTTTTGCCTTGTGCCATAACTAAGCTTTCCTTTGTGAAACACACACACACACGGGCATTTTGTATGCATGTGTGTTTGTGTAAAACTGTTTTTGTTGCTTTCTGTGTTTAACACGGTGTTCAAGTAGCAGCAAAATGACGTTTCTTTCAGGGGGGGCAGTAGGGATTGGGGAGCGGTTAATCATAAACATTTTCGAAATTTTCTATCCGGCAGAACTTTTTCTTCGCCTTCTCGTTTCACTTTACGTTCGTCTTTATTAATTAAACCGAGAGAAAAAAAATTAATTACACCTCTTATCCCCTCTTCTCAACTCTTTTAATTAATTTTGCTTCTCTCCTCCCTCCTCTCCTCTCTCCTCTTCTCTCTCCTCTCCTCTCTTCTCTCTCCTCTCCTCTCTTCTCTCTCCTCTCCTCTTCTCTCTTCTCTCTCTTCTCTCTTTTCTCTCTTCTCTCTCTTTTCTCTCCTTCTCTTCTCTCTCTTCTTCTCTTCTCTTCTCTTCTCTTCTTCTTCTCTTCTCTCTTCCTCTCCCCCTCTTCTTCTCTCTCCTATCTCTCCTCTTCTCTTCTATTCCGCCCCCTTCTCTCCCTCTTCTCTCTCTTCTCCCCTCTCTTCTCCTATCTCTCCGCCCCTCTTCTTCTCTCCTATCTCTCCTCCCTCCTCTCTCTCTATCTCTTCTCTCCCTATCTCTCCGCCTCTCTCTCCTCTCTCCGCCCCCCCTTCTTCCTCCTATCTCTCTTCCCCCTCTTCTCTCCTCTCTCCCTATCTCTCCGCCCCCCTCTTCTCTCTCCTATCTCTCTTCTCTCCCTCTTCTCTCTCTCTCTCTCCGCCCCCTCTTCTCTCTCCCTCTTCTCTCTCCTATCTCTCCGCCCCTCTTCTCTTTCAGTCTGATAAATAATGTTTAACCTTTTCGTTGTTAATTCTTGAGATAAAAAATGATTACAACGTAGATTCTCAGTACCTCTTTAGTGAATTGGTGTGGCGAGAGTAAATAAAATAATGTCCCGGAAAATGTATGTTTTGAATATATTTTTTTTTAATGTTCATCCTCCTTTACTTAAATATTTTTTTTTTACACTACCTACATCGTTCTGACTATTGTCCGCATCTTCATTGTCATATTCACGACTTTTCGTCCGTTGTATGATTTGGCCTTCTTCAGGTGATATAAATTAGAATTTTGAACCGGATCCTTTATTTAGTCCACGGGGTAGATTGTTCTATTTCCACGTGCCATATTTTTTCTAGATATTTCAGTTTCAGTTAATTGTCTTTAGTTACTCAACTCCAAATTTTTGTTCACCTCTGCTGTGGCCAGGTATTGAACTCACAACTCTTTGGGTCAAGTCACTTTTGGATTACTTCAAACAACGCTTTTATCCACTGGGCCATGATGTAAATTTAGTGTACTAAGTTACGCACCCTAGTAAAACCAAATGTACTTTGTACCCCTTACTTGTTTGCACTTCTCTCCAAAATTTGGCTTCATTCGATCAATATATGGCTATTTTAGAGGGTGTGACGGGCGGACTAACGGAAGTCCCAAAATTTTATATATAGATTCTTGTACGTAAACAGTTTTCGTCTGAATTTATGAGGTGAGAAGTTATCATTACTTACATTATTTACATACGAACTGTTGTCGTCGTCTTTGTTGTTGTTATCACAACGTTTCGAACATTGTGCTGACCAAACTTCATCAGATGCATGTCGATCCAGTTAAACCTACAGGGAATTCCGAACTGAATCCTTTATTTAATAGTAGACTGTTCTTTTTCCACTGCCCATGTCTAGGGATATCTCATCTAGTTTTTTATTTTACATTTCTGTATGAATTTCTGGGAGGAGGAGTTACGAGTTTGAATTCCAGTCAAGTTCAGTACATTCACTTAGGTGCTAATACCCTTAGGGAAAGGTATGGACTCCATCTCTTCTCCCTCCACCAATGGGTTAAATAAGCAGGACAGAATGGGTCATATAGCCTTGTTTGGAAACCGATGTAGGAGAAGGACAACATTGAATTCAATATTTGATTGCCCAATATACGGACTGAAAGAGATCCGCACAATATTCTGTAGTTTTCGGCTGTCGGTCAAGAGTTTGGAGAGGAGATAGTCGCCGCCGAGGTATCATGAAAAGACTGTTTCTTCTGCACTCCGTCCCCCATTAACGATTGAGGTAATCAAAGGATTAAAAAACACTTTGCTAATCTCTCTCTCTCTCTCTCTCTCTCTATATATATATATATATATATATATATATATATATATATATATAGTGATTTTTCAACCTTAGCTTGGATGTGGCACAAGGCCGAAAGCATGGGGCATCCAGTGAGGGTCGAACTCACTTCTCAGTAGTAACTGATCTAGCAAGACTAGATTGCTAACCATTACACCACGCCGAGGTGCCCTAATCTCTATCTCTCTCTCTCTCTCTATATATATATATATATATATATATATATATATATATATATATATATATATATATATATATATATATATAGTGGACACTGAGGTTGTCACACAGTTGCGACAGTCTTTCATGCGTGAACACAGTCATCAGGCCATGTACGTTTTTGTGGTAAGTCAACTATTTATATATCTGGCCACCACGCAACACACATGGCCTGAAGACTGCGTTCAAGGTCCACTTTTACGCATGCTCTATCCCTGACACTGAGCACTTTATCCATAAATATAGAATACCTTAAAACTTCCTTTTCTTATTATATGGATCGTAATTAAGATGATATTGAATTAATGGTCGAATGTTTTTGACAGCCTCTTCTATCTGCACGAGATTCTGTGCGCACGTCTGTGTAGATGATTAATTATCGGAAAGGCACACATCTCTGTACAGTCTGCTGAACGTAGCACAACCTGAGGCGTTTCTTATCGCATTGAATTTCACTGATAAGACAAAAAAAAAATGTTCTGACGAATTTTGATAGAAATTACTGGAAATGTAATACAAGAAATCGGGTTACCACTGCCCTTCCTCGATTCTAATCCGTTTGGGAACAGAAAGAAAGAAAAGAAAAAATTGCCAAAATTAGAGTCAGACACGGTCTTTAAGTCCTTTTGGTAGATCGTGAAATGTCAAAAGTTAATTGCTGCTATTATCTTGAAGATGGTTTTCCCTCTTTTCAGTTACAATGAGGTGACGTTTCGGTTAATCTAAAATGAATATTTTTCGACGAAAATGTATTTTTACGATGGCGTTTGCTAGGCACTTTCTGAAAATGACCTTTTATTTCGTCGGGAACCTGTTCATTTTCGAGAAAATGAAAGTATAGAGGCGAAGGCAAAGCGGCTCTAAATTTCGACTGTATGTCTTTTCTTTTTCTTTTATTTACAGTGAACCCAGTAGTCACTCAAGGTATAGGGTTACAGAGGGGATAGGCACTGTTTAGTCACATATGTGTGGAAGATATTAGTTAATCCTAGACTTGAACAGGGTAAGATTGTAGTAATCGGGGAAAGGAGAACTTACTTCTCACCCATAGAATATTAAGGCAATGTATGTGGCTCGCTACAATGGGCGTGGCATGGTGGGTCTTAGCTGTTAAGGTTAGAACTGGTGGGACTAAGCAATGTAGTTCGTCTGAGCACTTTCCATGGAAATTAGCGATAGAACAGGGAGAGACATTCCGTGTTTCGTCTGTGAGGCACAGACTGTATAATGAAAATAATTTGTTACGCACAAGGGCGGGTAGATACTTTTGGACTCTTGCCCATATGTGGCAGCTTTTTTTTTCTTATGCGCCCTGACCATTCAGGACGTAGGCGATCATGACTCTCCACTTCTCCCTATCTCTTATAGCTCTCAATAAATTTCGTGCCTCTTCTAGCTCCACCAGACCACGTTCTGTCTTCCACTTCCTTAAGTCCGCCAGGTATGTCATGCGTTGTTTTCCCTCTATTCGACCTGTGAGAATCAGATTCTCCAGACCTTCCTTTCTCATTATGTGTCCCAGAAATGTCATCTGCCTCTCCCCGATGTTAAGTATAAGCTTCCTCCTTGTTTGCATCTTCTCCAAGACCTCATCGTTGTTCACACGCTCTGTTCATGATATCTTTAGCATCCTTCTGTAGAAGAACCGTATCTCCGTTGCCTCGAGTCTCTTCTTCATCTTTGAGGAGACCGTCCAACATTCGCTGTCGTATAGGAGGACAGATATCACGTAGCAGCTCAGTACTCTTTGCTTTGTCACCAAAGAAATCCTCCTGTCTCGCAATACTCTGCCTAGCTTTTGGGATGCACCCTTGGCCATCCCAATCCGTCTTCGGATCTCAGTGTCGCAACTACCGTCCTCCGACATAACACTTCCGCACATGCTTGATCTTAATGTCCCCGACCTGCAATTTGGCCTCATCCTTTTATTGATGACTATGCATTCTGTCTTCTTGTAAGTTTATGGCTAGTCTCTTCTCGCTATCCTTCGCTACCATCTGTAAGAGGTTTTGTAAATTCTTTTCCGTGTCTGCTATCAGTACTGTGTCATCTGCGTATCTTATATCGGTAAGATTGTGGCCGGCATTCAGTAATCCATTTTCGACCTGATCTGGCGCTTGTAAATGTGGTTACCTTTTGTTACCTTTTTTTTTCCCGGACGTAACTGTACGCTTTAGAGGTTGGTTTCTATAGACGAATTTCTGGAACGAATAGATTCCAAGTGTTAATGTTCAAAAGAAAGAAGGTCGGAATATGTCAAAGAATTTCTTAAGATAATTCCTCCCAATTTCAAAGTAATCAAAATTAGTTATTTGTATTAAAAGATTAAAAAAAAATCAAAATTTAAATCTGAAACGACTTGTAATGGAAGATGATAGCAAGAAGAGTCAGCTTATGACTGGAGATTAAATTATAATGTAGTTTGTTTATTTCTAAACATTCAATCTCGAAAATAAAGATCAGTTCCATAAAGATCCGAGCTAACTACACCAATAAAACGGATTTATGTTGATAAATATTCATTTTACATTAACCGAACCCTTAACCATAATGCAATGGTTCGAAGATATGGCATGATTAAAGTATTGACCTTATTTTCGTTTTCCTTTTATTTGGCAGTATTTCATATCTGTGTCACTGGCGAGTATATTACTGTATAACTTAAACGGGTTCCATTTAAGCTTCACGAGTATGATTCTGTCAGACAGCTGACCACATCACAGAACACATTTCTAAAACTCTATATACAAGTATAACCCTCTATCCCTTATGAAGTCCCCATTATTTTCCCCACCTAGTTTAACATCAAGATGGATCTCCTCATGAATCTCTCTCTCACTCACTCACACACACATTTTCCGTTTGAAATTTTCCTTAATTCCACTTCAGCTTTTAGGGAATTCCGTTTTCAGTATAGACTTCTGTTTTTGCTTCATTATAATATTTAATGAGAAAGTGTAACGATATATAAATGTTTATTAAAACAAAATAGAATTATTTAAATTTTTGTTTTTACCCCCTTTTTCTAAAAAAAAAAAATCAGGCAAACTTCGTAAACCTTGGTTTCTAAATACTGTAAACTGTATGGATATAGTACCGACTTTATCCTTTGATTTCTGTCAGACGAGTTAGTTAGGAAAGGCAAGCAAATAAAATGGCTGTTGGCAAATCTAATTGTTAGAAAAAAAATTACATTTCAAAATCGCGATTTCCGTTTCAAGTAGGCCATTCCGTTTTTCCATCGTTTCTTTTTCACGGAAAATAAACCCTCTCCCCTACGTATATTTGAGTGCCCGCCCCGCGCATGCGTATATTTCGTCAGCAATCACTCTCTAATACATTTTACATTAAAAGTGACTATTGCAAATGCTGTTTAATTTGCTGAAAGATACACATTTTTGTTTCATTCTCGAATAGAATCACTGCATTGATTCCTGAATAATTATATGTCGGACATCCAGCGACTTGCTGATCAAGATGGCTGAGCCTATGTTTCTCGGACCATAGCTTTATATGGACCAATTTAATTTATCACGAAAATTTATCAATTTCTGCACGCAACATATTTGTCGAAAACATAATACACGACTCTGAAATAAAAATGAGACCCTCATTATAAAAAAAAAAATAAAATTAAAAAAAAATAAAAAGCACGCCGAACACGGCCATAGTTTACTGTCCATATGCGGGAATTAACAATTTTTACCTTTCAGCAACTTACGTCCCATTTCCATATACAACCGAAAACCTTGAAAAGATTTTTTAGTATACAAGAAAAAAAAACTGTAAAAAGTAATAGGATAAGTACTTTTCAACCATTTTTAATAAACGTCTCTCATGATTTTATATATATATATATATATATATATATATATATATATATATATATATATATAATCAAGTGCAAGCTATAATATACAGGATGTGAAATACCACCCATATAATGGTAAGACATGTATATGTGGAAGGTATTTCTATTGAACCCTGTACAATTATTTGAATTTTATTTGCTTATTTCTGTTTAGGGGGATTAGAGGAAACATTTATCAACGACTACATTTTGATATGGAGAGAAACCCACTAACACTTTTGTATTAAAATGCATTTACTGACAACTACATCATACATTATAACTGCCCTCACCGAAAAAAATCAAACCCCACAGAAAATTCTTTGAGAGATAAAAATATCCATTTAATCCTTTTTCCTCTTCTATCATTTTATGTCGATGTTTTTAGTGGCTGAATGTGTCCTGAAATTCCCGCTGACCATTGCACGCCTTAACTATCTTGCCTGTCCTGTCCGACCAGTCGATAATATTCAGAAACCCTCAAGGTATATAGACATACCAGATGGACGGGCCGGTGTCCCTACTAATTAGTTACCCGAGCTTCTGTTTTCCTTGCCGGTGTCCACCTACCAATGCTCGACTACAACCCACACCCAATTCTGACCCACCCCTCAAAGTGAATTCGGGCACGATATCTCCCTCACTTCCTCCAATCCGTTTTCAACCCTTGGATTGTAAGATTACCGCCATTTAATTTTGGCCTCTTTACCCACCAACTTATTTATTTGGAGGCTTCTCTTTTCTTATTTTTTTCCCCCTTTCTGTTGAGGTTTGATAACTTTTTTGCTTCTTGGGTGTTTGAGGACAGTGCGTGTCTCGCGGCGTCTCTTTCTCCCTCTTTCACATTTTATATCTCGCTATTTGCTGTCTAGTATTTTATTTTCATCTTTGTCTTTTCCCTGACATTCCCCCCTCTTTGTGTTCTCCCCTCTCTCTCCCCCCCTCTTTGTCTCCGTTCCCCCTCTCTCTCCCCCCTCTTTGTCTCCTTCCCCTCTCTCTCTGTCTCCTTCCCCCCCTCTCTCTCTGTCTCCTTCCCCCCTCTCTCTCTGTCTCCTTCCCCCTCTCTCTCTCTGTCTCCTTCCCCCTCTCTCTCTGTCTCCTTCCCCCCTCTCTCTGTCTCCTTCCCCTCTCTCTCTGTCTCCTTCCCCTCTCTCTGTCTCCTTCCCCTCTCTCTCTGTCTCCTGTCCCCCTCTCTCTCTCTCTGTCCCCTCCCCCTCTCTCTCTCTGTCCCCTTTCTCCCCTCTCTCTCTGTCCTCTTTCTCCCCTCTCTCTCACATCAAAGAATAATCTTTTTGTACGTCTACTTAAACACATAGACCAGAATACATTTGTTGTAACTGCTTTTTTTTTCTCCTCCGTAAATCTGTTTCTCAAAAGGGCAGCCATTGCTTTATTCCAATATTTACCTTTTTTTTGTGTTCGATTTTTCTCTCTCGCCTCCAGCCTCAATACCACGTTCATTTATCTCTTTTTTTTCTCTATTTTTTTTTTTTTCTGATTTTATTTTATTTTATTACAGTTCCGCCTTGTCTTTGACAAATTTATGCGCCACCCGTTTAAAATGGGGCAAACATTTTGGCGCCTTACTCTACCCCAGACGGATGAATGTTGTGAAAAATTTCTTTAGTTTAAATATGCCTTCCTGGCTATTGTCCATTTTTTTTGTCTCTGCTAAAGCTCCACACAGCCGCGTCCACAATTATTCTTTGGATTCCGTTTTCCTAACACCTTAAATTATTTCTTACATTCTCCTCCCACCACAACCCTATGTTACTCATGTCGATACTCTCTCTCCCTCCTCACTCTCTCTCTCTCACTCCTCCTCCTCTCTCTCTCTCTCTCTCCTCCTCTCTCTCTCCTCACCTCCTCCTCTCTCCTCTCTCTCTCCCCTCTCTCTCTCTCCCTCCTCTCTCTCTCCTCACTCTCTCTCTCCCTCACTCTCTCTCCCTCTCTCTCTCTCTCTCTCTCTCTCTCCCTCTCTCTCTCCCCTCTCTCTCTCCCTCTCTCTCTCTCTCTCTCTCCCTCTCTCTCTCCTCTCTCTCTCCTCTCTCTACCTCCCTCTCTCTCCTCCCTCTCTCTCCCTCTCCTCCTCTCACTCACTCTCACTCTCTCTCACTCAGCTTCCGAATTATTTTCCTGTATCTCTCAACTCCTTTCTTCTTCCTCTTCTCTCTCACTCCCCCTCCCTCATTGTTTCTTTCTCTCTCTTTCTATCCTCCACTTCTTCAACTTTTTGTTTACTTTCAATCATTTCCGTATGACAAAACACGCACCTGTTCAGCTTTTCGCTAATTGCTATTCGCCTACATTTAATTACCGTGCGCCCGATGACGCCAAAGGTGAATGGGACGGGGGGTACATTATGTCGGGTGGGGCTTATTAAAGAGTGGGTGGGAGGCTCGTAATGAACAAAAGACTCGAATACATGCGCGCATCCCAAATTCAGGGAAACACACACATATTTCGGGCTCATCATAAAAAAAAAAAAAAAACAGCATCAGCTACGCATTTCGAAAATTAATTGAAGACTTGTCTGTTCTCGTAAACACACAAACACACAATGAAGTCGGGTGTTTGTAGAAAAGTCAGCCAGGGGCGACAAAAAAATTAGGAAGACTGCACGATGCTACGATCTTTTTCATTTGCTGTGTATGCAAGTTTAGTGTTTACTGCACTTTGCTTTGGCTGGCACAAGGCCATAAATCCAGTCTTCCCACTGATGAAATATGTCCCCTAAATCTTTCGTTTGATTTGTTTATATTTTTCACACACCAAAAAAAAAAGAAAGATTTCAATACGCGAAACGTTTAAAGAATTTAAAGAAATATCAAACACCGAAAAGTTTCTGATCAAATTTATATTGGAACCGACAGTTATCGGCTGCAACATCATGGGTTTATCATAGTAATGGTTGGTTTTAGAGACCGATTTAAAGTATTTCGAATTTGACGAACCATATTCCTTTCAAAATATGGACGAACATTTCCTTCCACAACTCTCTATCCCACAATATCTGTCCCTTTATCGATCCCTAATCTTTACTGCCATCCATCCACATATGATTATTAGGTAGGCAACGCGCTATTTCCTCTTGTTCTCTCTCTCTCTCTCTCTTCTTTCTTTCTCATTTTCTTTCTCTTTCTGTCTCTTTTTTCTTTCTTTCTTTCTTTCTTTCTTTCTTTCTTTCTCTTTCTGTCTTTTTTTTTTCTTTCTTTCTTTCTTTCTCTTTCTGTCTCTTTTTTTTTTCTTTTCTTTCTTTCTTTCTTTCTCTTTCTGTCTCTTTTTTTTCTTTCTTTCTTTCTTTCTCTTTCTGTCTCTTTTTTTTCTTTCTTTCTTTCTCTGTCTCTTTTTTTCTTTCTTTCTTTCTTTCTTTCTCTTTCTGTCTCTTTTTTTTTCTTTCTTTCTTTCTCTTTCTGTCTCTATTTTTTTCTTTCTTTCTTTCTTTCTTTTTCTTTTTTTTCTTTTCTTTCTCTTTTTTTCTCTATTTTTTCTTTTTTCTTTCTTTTTTTCTTCTCTATTTTTTTCTTTCTTTTTTTTTTCTTTCTTTCTTTTTCTTTTTTCTTTCTTTCTTTTTTTTTTTTTTCTTTTCTTTTTTCTTTTTTTCTTTCTTTCTGTCTCTTTTTTTTTCTTTTCTTTTTCTTCTTTTTTTTTTCTTTCTTTCTTTTCTTTTCTTTCTGTCTTTTTTTTTCTTTCTTTCTTTCTCTTTCTGTCTCTTTTTTTTTTTTCTTTTTTCTTTCTTTCTCTTTCTTTTCTTTTTTTTTTTTTTTTTTTCTTTTTTTTCTTTCTTTCTTTCTTTCTTTTTTTTTTTTTTTTTTCTTTTTTTCTCTTTCTGTTTTTTTTTTTTCTTTCTTTTTTCTTTTTCTTTCTTTTTTTCTTTCTTTCTTTCTTTCTTTTTTTTTCTTTCTGTCTCTTTTTTTTCTTTCTTTTTTTTCTTTCTGTCTTTCTTTTTTTCTTTTTTTTTTTCTTTCTTTTCTTTTCTTTTCTGTCTCTCTTTTTTTTCTTTTTCTTTCTTTCTCTTTCTGTCTCTATTTTTTTTCTTTCTTTCTCTTTCTGTCTCTTTTTTTTTTTTTCTTTTTCTTTTCTCTTTCTTTCTTTTTTTTTTTCTTTTCTTTTTCTTTCTGTCTCTTTTTTTTTTTTTTTTCTTTCTTTCTTTTTTTTCTTTTTTTCTTTCTTTTTTTTTTTTCTTTCTCTTTTTTTTCTTTTTTCTCTTTTTCTCTTTCTGTCTCTTTTTTTTTTTTTCTTTCTCTTTCTGTCTCTTTTTTTTTTTCTTTCTTTCTCTTTCTGTCTCTTTTTTTTTCTTTCTTTCTCTTTCTGTCTCTTTTTTTTTTCTTTCTTTCTCTTTCTGTCTTTTTTTTTTTTCTTTCTTTCTCTTTCTGTCTCTTTTTTTTTTTTTCTTTCTTTCTTTCTCTTTCTCTCTCTCTCTCTCTCAACTTTATTTGATAAACACATGACATTACACCCGGTAACGATCGGAAATTCTTCGATGTTCGAAATTTATTTAAATTCTGAGCGTTTCGCGCGTTGAAATCTTTTTTTAGGCAGTTTTTGAGCCCTGGCCTCTCTGCACTGAGATGGGATCCCTACGTTAAACCGACCTTGTGTCACATCCCGTCAACTTCGAGTAAATATATAATCTTTGGACTCTAGTCAGTGGTGCGAGTAATGTCTTGTATCTTGAACATGTCGAGAAGAATATTGCTCAAGACTCAAAGGATAGTGGTGGGGGGGACCAGCTGGAAGTACCTCTCTTTCGGGAGGTGGCTGGGTTTATAAAAAGGGGAAAAATGCTGAGATGGCTTGAGCAATATTTTTTTTTTTCACTATATTGCAGATAAACCGACATTAAACTCCGGCTTTCTGATACATTTCGTTGCGTCGTGAGCACCTATCTGAATACTATGATGCCTGGACTGGTATAGCCAACACTGACGGCCATGTTTACGTGGAATATCCTAACAAGAATAACTATTGAACTGATTGCCCGAATTTAATAAATGTTTCCTCAGATTAAAACCACAGAACACAATAAGATGATCATTTGTGAAGACCGTTTTATTACAAAACAGCTGACAGATTTCACGCTCGGATACAATTCTTTCTTAATCATTTCATCTCAAGCAAGGCGATAACGCCACTAAGACGCAGGGAGTACAAGAAGTGAAAGAGAATGAGAAAACTTTAGTGAGAAGTGAGGAAAGTGCAATTAGGAAACCGGAGACAGAAGATGGCGATTGACATTACATTTAAGTTTTAAGTTTCTGGGTGGCAAGGAAGAAATGGGGGGGGAGTTCCACGGGCGAGAAGTGTGAGAAATTAAACTCTTAGAACACAAGAGACGGTTGCATCTCGCTAGTTCAAAAGTAAAACGGTTAAACCTATTTACTAATCTAGTAGCACGTTTAAGTTTATGCAGACGAGGCACTAAGTGGGGGGAAAAAGCCCGTCAGAGCAGTTGCCATGAAAATATTTGTAGAAAAGACATAGGGAAGCTACGTTACGTCGGTGAGAAAGTGACTGAAGTAGAGATGCCAGGTTCAGGATCGATTACATTATATACCAGTGGTTATCAATCGGTATCTATATGGGCCCAAGGGGTCAATGTAACATTACTGGGGGTCCACACAAAAAACATAGAAGATTGGGGTTGGGGGTTCACATTAACATTTAAGGATCCATAGAGCAATTTCACTTTGGAACGGTTGTCACAAATGCGATTTAGAATTTTTACAGTAATCTACTCTATATTAAAATACTAAAATTCGAAACCCCAAAAAAAAAAAAAACTCTAAAACTAACAAAAAGTGATCAAGCAATGTAATTTAGCGTCCCTTTAACTCTACCAGATGTTTTGATTGTAAAAGTTGAATAAAAACAGAGAAGGATATATAAAAAGAGAATTATATAAATGTTATAATTTATTACATAAATGAATTTAATATATTAATAATAAATAATATAATTTTAAATATTAATACAATACAATATTAATATATTGATATAAATAAATCAATATAAAATATTAATAATAAAATGAATTTAATATATATATATATAATATTCATGAATTATTCACACAAAAACTAATGCAAAGGTTAATGATTTAATTGGCGAGAAATCCATCATCGCAAACAATTCAAATAATATACAAAAACCTCCGAATCCGTTATGAATGAAATGATCCTTGTTTCTATAAATTTCTGCCGTATTAGTTCTTATTTTACTACAAGCTTTCGTCTGTTCCTACAGACATCTTCAGGTATAGAATAGATGTTGTTCTTGTTTTTTCTCTTAGTAATAAGAGGGCAACGAAAATATATGTATTGTTGTATCCGAAAATGCTATTGGAAATGAGTTATTGTTTTTGGAGCGCGCAGTAGTATATATAGTATAAGTTTTTCATCAAATAATTATGGGGGTCTACCAAAAAGAATTAAGAGTAAAAGTGGCCCATAGGTAAAAAAAATCGTTGAGAACCTTCTTTGAAAGTGGTAAGGACCTTAGTTAATCCCAGTTTATGAGTAACCGGAAGTAAGCCATGTTGGTATTTTTAATAGTGAGTTGTGAAAATTATTGTACATTACAAAAGGTGTCGTGAAAGAAGTAAACGACTAGAAAAGTGTTTAACGCTACCGAGTTGCCTTAATAGCGATAATATTGTGACTGCCATAAACAAATATCTCTGGGAAACGACTTTATAATGTAGTTGATTAATGAAATCTTCGGGTATGTTTGCCAGTTATCATATGCATGTAATTTGTCTTCATTATGTATTTATAGATTCCTATATTCTTTACTATTCGGACCAGCATACATATATTGTTTTTTATAATTACTACTCATCGACTGTCGTCTCTTCCAGCCAACCTTATGCGTCTGTCGTCATAGAATCCCAGCTTGATTTTTAAGGCCCCCAAATAGACTGCTGAATTGTCGAAGAGGCACCTGACCTTGGGATTTGAAGTGTTGGTTAAAGCATACATTATATGGCCAAATTTTGGGCCTGTGTATTTGGAAGAAAGGACTAAAAATTGGTTGTTGCGTGCCTATTTTTACAAGTTTTGAAAATTAAACTGTACAGTGTTTATTGTTTAATAAACAACTAGAACATTGTTTAATGCTGTCGGATTGCCTTAATGCTATCTCCTTTTTTCGTTGAAAAAACCGCATATATCACGATGAAAAAATGTCTCAAACTTAATAAAAACAAAGTTTTTTTCGTCTAAATTTTTATTATTATTAAAATGAAGACTAAAGTATTTTTTAAAAATATTTTATAACTTATTTTTTTTTTTTTTTTTTTTTTTAATCCTTTTTAGCACGTTCGAAATTTTGGTTTATTTATTTCTTTTTTGCGTTAGCGGTGGATGTAATATTTTGATGTGCGTGTATATATATATATATATATATACACCTAGTGAGCCAGACAAACCTACCTAGGTTTCACCTAAACGGATTGTCATGGAAAGTTTTTGATATATATATATATATATATATATATATATATATATATATATATAATATATTTAAATTACGATAAACGTGCAATCAGTTTACAAATACATGAATTATTCACACAAAAACTAATGCAAAGGTTAATGATTAAAATGGCGAGACATCCATCATCACAAACAATTCAAATAATATACAAAAACCTCCGTATCCGTTATGAATGAAATGATCCTTGTTTCTATAAATTTCTGCCGTATTAGTTCTTATTTTACTACAAGCTTTCGTCTGTTCCTACAGACATCTTCAGGTATAGAATAGATGTTGTTCTTGTTTTTTCTCTTAGTAATAAGAGGACAACGAAAATATATGTATTGTTGTATCCGAAAATGCTATTGAAAATGAGTTATTGTTTTTGAACGCGCAAAAGCAACGCTGAGTTTGATTTTAAATTTTTAAAGGTTGTGCGTTCATATAAAATATGGTGATGAACAATTTTTTTACTGGTAAATTTTTCTGTCAAAGTGGCATGAACTATATTGTTCAATAATTACAGTAATGTCGCACTTATTATCCAAAAGTTTGCGATGATGGATGTCTCGCCATTTAAATCATTAACCTTTGCATTAGTTTTTGTGTGAATAATTCATGTATTTGTAAAATGATTGCACGTTTATCGTAATTTAAATAACTGATCCAAGTGCGACTTTTTTAGTTTTTGTGTGAATAATTCATGTATATATATATATATATATATATATATATATATATATATATATATATATATATATATATATATATGTGTGTGTGTGTGTAACCCGGATATAAGAGTGTTGTCGGGACCGAGAAGAAGTCTTATATCCGGGTTTGGTCTATTAGTTTGGGTAAGTATGGGAACACTTTGGGACCAGAGAAAATCTCTCTTATATCCGGGTTACACTATATATATATATATATATATATATATATATATATATATGTGTGTGTATGCCACTCCCAAACACGTAATTTCATGAGATCTCGAGAAATTAAATTTTAATCCAAAAAAGCTTTATTCTTTTTTTTTCTTTTTTTACTTTTTTTTTTTTTTTTTTTTTTTTTTTTTTAATGATTTACATTCTCCGAGAAAAAAAAACAGAAAAAAATCGAGTCCAAACAGTTTCTGTCTGAAATAGACCCGAGTATTTTGCTTACTGGAATTAAAGCTAAAATAAAAGCTTCAAGGAACCTCCTTCATTTATAAAAATTAATCTTAAACCGTAGGTATCGAAAATTAGTGGCGGTAACTATTTGAAGGCAACAATATTGCTGATGCACAAATCTGAGATAGCGTGTCGGATAAAAACTGAGCCCATTCGACGTCGGGCATGTTTGGTAGTATCATATGCGGATTGTTTGTGTTCATTGTTTATTTATTGCCTATTGTAGTCTTTAAATAATGTCGTTCCTTACATAACTCAAATATTTTCTTGTCTTCCCCGCATCCTGTCCATAATAGATAAAAATACAAGTAAATATTCATGTTGGAATTCAAAGCGCCTTTGATTTTTTTTAGCATTTTTTTTTAATTTGCGATCTTTTTACGCATTGTGTGAAAGTCGGGACGTGTTTTCAACTAACAGTCTGCTCACGATTAATTTGCCTAACACATAATAAGCAACTAAGTGTTTTTTTACTTACGCCCGCCTACAACCGCTCGCTGTTTTAAGCGTCGATAAAAATCATTTTAGCGATTTCTCATTTTTATATATTTTTTTTTTTTAATGCTATTTACAAAAGCCATTTCTATAATCATTATTATAACGCTCTTATCTGTCTTTCTTTTTTTTTTTTTTTTTTTTTATTGTCTGGCTTACAAATGTCGATATACGTACATATACGTAACACGACCTCCCATCCCGACCCGTCTGCCAAATTTCGTCATTTTCGCTGTTCGTCATTTTCGCTATGGCCTCTTTTCTGCAATCATTGGTATTTACGAATTTTTTCATTACCTTTCTACTTATTTCTTTGCCATTCACAATGCCTCAAACGTTCGGTGTAACCAATTACATCGTTGACGTAGAAAGCTTACTCCATTCCCCTTGTCTTTCTCTCTGTTCTCGTGTTTGCTATGGGACGGATACTTTGGCCTACTTTATCTTTAATCTGTGAATCTATTTATAACATCCGATAAACTCTGAGTTAGGGATTCGACCATACAGAGTCGCATTTCTTTTAACATCGCTGACTCCCAAGTTAAGTACAAAGTGTAGCCACTTACCTACCTTAATATTTAGTCCGGCATCTTGGATGCTATGGTCACTATTTTTGAAACGGTCGTCTCTCCCAGCCAACCATAGTGCCCACCGTCATACAACCCCACTTTTGGTTTAACCAATATATATATATATATATATATATATATATATATATATATATATATACACGATTGAATTGTCTATGAGACACTGAAGCGTTTCTTTTTAAGATGTCCAAAAGTTTTTCTTTTAATACCATGCATGATACACGCTTAGGCGATCATGAATATTTCAGGCAGATTTTTTTCCCGTAGTAGGTTGCCATTTCTTTCTGTATTAGATCAATTGCCATCCAAGGCTATAGAACCCGGTCTGTCTTATTATTTACCCAGAGCTGTGAGAAGAGGATTCATACTTTTCCCAAAGGTATTAGCACGTAAGTGAATTTAATGGATTCGACTGGAATTCGAACTCTGCTCCCCCATTCATCAATCCATTACTCCACCGTTGCGGGACCTAAAACAAGGTTTAATTGCAGGACACTTGAGCATGGTGTAATGGCTAACAAGCTTGTCTCGCTAGAATAATTACGACTGAGTAGTTACTTCGATCCTTATTGGGTGCCCCATACTTGTACCATATCTAAGGTTTAATTGCCATGGTGGTAGCTCTTAAGAATTTGAATGTATTTTGTTTCATGTATATCAAAATACCGCATCTATTTAATAAATACGAATGTCAGTGTGTCACACTTTTTCAACTTTACTCCTAAAAGCCGTAGCCCAACGTACCATACCATTTTGGAATCAGGCCAACTCCGTGAGCAAATTGAAAACACTCTTTCCTGGATCCGGACCTGCAATCCTGAAATTTTAGATCCCAAAGTTTTCATTACTGCAATTGTTTTCGGCTTTTTTCTTTACGTGATTTGTTTTGTGCAGACATATTATTTTATTTATTTTTTTATTTTTATTTTTTTTTTTTTGTACGATAACAATTTTTATAATTTGGAAATAAATTTGGGAATAATCGAAATTGATTGTGAAATCCAGTGAAAGTCACCCATGAAATAAAAATAATTGTTTGTACGGAAAGTAAGGACCTACGCACATCAAATTGTCTTTTTAATTAATTGGCGACAGAAGAATTATCTTTTAACTTTTAAAGGGTAAGCTAAAATATTAATGCAATATTTAATAAATGCAGCGATCAATTTTGAGTTCTTCTGTAGTTTATTGATAACTATCGCATCTACTGCTCCATACCTATTGTGATGAAGGACCCATCAAGAGCCCCCCCCCCGCAAGAGTTAGCTTAAATACCGCACAATAGGGTGACTTTTAAGATTATATAAGTGAGAGAGGTGGGTGGTGTAATGTATAAGTGCTCGGTATGAGAGCCGAATTTGAATTACAGTTTAGTCTGTACATTCGCCTGGGAAAGTTATGACACCTATATCGCTTTTCCCCATGGGTTAAATAGTATTTTCGTGTCTGTAAAAAAAATGTTATTTTCAAGAAATTGTTTGTGATATTCACTTGCAAAAAAAGAAAATATTATTCTTAAAATCGAAGCTAAGGTTCAGGTTTTAAAAACTCGCAAATATTTGATAAACCGTTAAAAAAAATGAATTCGGTGATTTTATATAGCAGAGGTAATCTCGTCAATTTTATATTTTTGGAAATGAGAAACTGCTAAAAGGTAATTCGAAAATATCAGCTTATTGAATAGTGAAATTGGCAATTTATATATTTTTCTTACATTTGTCTCTTTCTTTATTTAATTCTGACACTATATCTACTTGGCCTCTTCTTTTTATGTTCTCTTTTCTCTCTCTCTCTCTCTCTCTCTCTCTCTCTCTCTCTGCCCCTTCTCTTTCTCTCTCTCTCTCTCTCTCTCTCTGCCCCTTCTCTCTCTCTCTCTCTCTGCCCTTCTCTTTCTCTCTCTCTCTCTTTCTGCCCTCTCTCTCTTTCTGCCCTCTCTCTCTCTTTCTGCCTCCCTCTCTCTCTCTCTCTTTCTGACCTCCCTCTCTCTCTCTCTCTTTCTGCCCTCCCTCTCTTTCTCTCTCTTTCTGCCCCCTTTTCTTTCTCTCATTCATTCTGCCCCCCTTCTCTCTCGCTCTGTCCCCTTCTCTCTTTGTCCCGTTTTCTCTCTCTCTCTCTCTGTCCCGTTTTCTCTCTCTCTCTCTCTGTCCCGTTTTCTCTCTCTCTCTCTCTGTCCCGTTTTCTTTTCTCTCTCTCTGTCCCTCTCTCTCTGTCCCGTTTTCTCTCTCTCTCTCCCGTTTTCTCTCTCTCTGTCCCGTTTTCTCTCTCTCTGTCCCGTTTTCCCTCTCTCTGTCCCGTTTTCTCTCTCTCTCTCTCTGTCCCGTTTTCTCTCTCTCTCTCTCTCTTTCTCATTCTCGCTGCACTTATGAGATAAAGTGAATTAGCAAGCTACAATATCGATGCTACTTCTGATGACTTTTAATCTACATAGTTTAATTAAATCCCTTAATGAAGTGTCGCAAACACGAACTCCCCCCCCTCTACACCCGGTTCTGTTTGTTGTTTTCCCATCTGCAATTCTTTCTTTTAATAAACCGGTACCCGTACAGGTATCAATTGTCGGCCCGTTGTATTCGTTGGCCGTTCGAAATGAGCTTAACATTCTCTTAAAAAAGGAGACATATTTGTCCTTTACACAGCATTTTTACAAAGTGTGTTCATGTGATTCACCTTCGTAGTTACGTCTGTTGTGCATACATCAGAGATGAGATTTTATAGATTTCGTTTCCTCACTCAGCAGATTACAGTTAATCTACTTTTCTATGTGCCGTGTTTCTTTACGAGGTTGGCGATCATGGCTCTCCACATTTTCCTGTCTTTTGTCCTTTTTCCGCTATCTCTCTTAAACCCACTTCTGCTATCCATTTACACAAGCTCGTTCTTTCCTCTGTTCTTCAATATGTCCTGTGAGTGTCAGATTTTCCAAGTACTCTTTTCACATTATGTGCTCTAGAAATTTAAGGTGTCTCTTTTTGAGATTAGGTATAGATGCCTTTGGTGTTATTTTCTCTAAAAGTTTGTTGTTCGCATGGTTTTCTCAGCACGAATGCACTGATCAAAAGTGAAGATGGCATCCTTTTTGAGGAACACGGACAAAATGACTTTGTGGACATGTGCTACACTATACGCACTGCCTACTATGCTAAGCGAGCCTTAGTTACTGTTTCTAAGAAACGTTAGGAAGCATCGACAGATCGATGATGTTGACATTCTTATAGTTGAGACAGTAACGTTCTTTATTTATTATTGGAAAAATTACAATAAGTGTGGCACAAGGCCAAAAGGGGAAGTTGAGTGAAGCTGGTCATCATTAACTATTCTATACCTAGCTAACCCGATTCGGGACCCATCACTCGTTACAAGTAACAGATATGCCACCCTTTTACTCCTATGTATACCACAATACCTCATAAACAAAGGGAACCAACAGAAACACCCCATGACATAAAAATTTATGTAGAAATGTTATATATATATGTATATATATATGAGAGAGAGAGCTTGTCTAAAATGAGGGAGAGAATATTAAATAATTTTTGTCCAATGATAAATCTTCAAGAATAACATGAGGTGTGTCCGCCTAGAGAGACGCCACTGGATTGCGCCGTGTCCGCCTAGAGAGACGCCACTGGATTGCGCCGTGTCCGCCTAGAGAGACGCCACTGGATTGCGCCGTGTCCGCCTAGAGAGACGCCACTGGATTGCGCCGTGTCCGCCTAGAGAGACGCCACTGGATTGCGCCGTGTCCGCCTGAGAGACGCCACTGGATTGCGCCGTGTCCGCCTGCGCCGTGTCCGCCTAGAGAGACGCCACTGGATTGCGCCGTGTCCGCCTAGAGAGACGCAACTGAGAGATAACAGTCCAAAGACCGTGCTCTTTACCTTACGGGAGCCTATACATACGTCTACTCATACACGTACACTACTTATTGGTAGCATTAACCAACCAATAACACAATTATTTTGAAACTTTAAGAATATTATTTCATTTTTTTATTTTTTTCATAAAGGCTGAACTCGATCTAAGATCAGGCCTAACCCAAATCCAGTTACACTGGTCCCCCCCCTATTGTAAACGAAGAGAAAACTTGATACAACAGCAAAAGGATTCTACATAAGGATGTTGGGTATATCATGAATGTAGCAGGTGAGCAAGTTGCGCGTTTGAAGGAAAATGAAAATAAAACGACTACTTATATTTAGAATCAGAAAAGTAGACAAAAGGCTTGGAAAATTTGACACTCACAAGGCCATAAATCTAGTCTTCCCTGAGGAGAATAAAATTAATTCCTCAACATCCGTTTGACTCTTTTTAATCATTTCGCCCCAAGCGGTGCGATAATCTCATTAAGACGCAAGAGTGAAAGAGAACGAGAAGACAACCTGCGCATTGGATGAAATCCAGTAAAGAAAATGCCCCCCACCCCTCACCTGGGAATAAAGTTTTGTCATCCTCCCGTAGGGAGGGTATACCGTTTGATCCGACATGCTTTATCACTCGGCCACGATGGATGATTTCGCAGTAACAAAGGCCCCCCTTTTTTCTTTATTTTTTTTTTTTTAACTTATTTAAGGAAAACAGACCTCTCCCCACCTTCACCAAGATTATTTTTCTCGAGATATATCTGGGGACTAGTTTGGATTTCATAGAGACTTGACATATTATGCTGGGTGTAGTAAGAATGTCAAGTAAGAATGTGGTGTTTTGGTGCAAGGAATATTGTATAGTTTGCTTGAGTCCGTGATTGTGGTTAGCTGAGTATAAGACAGACTGGTGACCAGCCTTCCACATCCCTCTTTTTTGGCAGTGTGCCAACTTCTCTGTTTTAACAGAAAGAAATTATTTTTCTCTAGAGTATACAAAACGTAAACAAGTTTCTAAAGAATTTATTCTCAGACCAACCTTTCTTTTTTTATTAATTTAAACGTTATTATAGTATCTACTTTGTATTTGAAATAAAGCCCTATAATTTAAATTTATTAAACAGCGTATGTTATGTCTATCAACATGCGTAATCGAGAAATCCTAGTAATAAAAATGTCCTCTACTCTATGAGTAATAGCTGGCCACTCGTATTCGAAGATGCCCGTCTACTAGGGTAGCTAGCCAATCCCTATTGCAGACGCCTGCTCTGTGGTTTATACTGTAACTATGCTGAGCAGACCTTAGTCACAGTTTCGGGGAATTGGCGTGTTATCTAGCGTGGTCACCAATGTAAACAAGGCCATCACGTTCAAGCCCTTGGTCACGATGAGTTCGGGCTAGCACAGCTATCGACGGCCCTCAATTTCATTCACAAGGCTTGGGTCAACCCGTGGTATGGTTTTCAGGCACTTTCCAAAAGGTGCTGCATGCTGGGATCGACCCCTCCAGTCCGATAACATCCGGAAGTCTTGGTAAACTTCTCTCTCGAGTAGTTTATAACGCATTGGTACTTACCGGGTGCAGGGATCCGTCCTTGCCCTGGTAGTATCACGGCTATGGCTAGCTTGGACCGGCTCTGACCAGCGGCCCGAGTGAAGACACTCGGGTCCCCGCGTTAACAAAACAAAACAAAAAAACGACCTTGTGTCACAACCTGTGTGTGTATGTATGTATGTATGTATGTATGTATGTGGGGGGTCAATTAAATATAAACATCAGGAAGTCTTACTTCTGACACAAATCGACCAAAGTGAGATTCGAACCTGAATTTTTCATATATATATATATATATATATATATATATATATATATATATATATATATATATATTATATTATATTATATATAAAATAATTTGTTGAATTTGTGATTAATTACCTTGTTTATCCGAAATTAATGGGTTTTTTTTTTTAATATTTTCCTTATTAATAAAATTAATTAAAGAAAATTCCGTGAATTTTTTTCTAGTGTTTGATTTTCTTAAATCGCTATTTCTTTTTTTTTTTTATTTCGAAATGTAACACTGTTTTTATTTTTTATTTTTTATTTTTTTTTTTTCAAGGGGAAATTAAATTAAATTTTTTAAAAAGAAAAATGAATTTAATTAAACAGCCGATCGATATGCAATTCGCATTTTTTCCGCTATTTGTTCTGATGTCTTAATTAAATTCTTTCTGTTTAAACCCTAAAGTTTTGTTTTACTGTGAAAATCCGATGGAAACGGTGTCTTAATAAAAGTTGCTAACCTCCCCACTCCCACAACCGGATTCTTCAAAATCAAGCCACCTTTTGAAAATATTTTCATTCAATAAAATCATCGTAAAGTTTCCCGAAAAGAAAATCTATAAAAAATAATTGTTCTCACGGAGCTGCAGCCAACGCAGTTTTGTGTGCATTTGGATTAATGGTAAAACGAACGAACTTGTGTAGTACTGTATTTCTTAAACATCTACAGCAGCATCGTTTACCTTCGAATTTAATCGCAATACTCTACTACAATTCCTTCTGGTTTTTTACCAATTTATTTTCTTTTTCTTTTCCTAAGTAAAAACAACCCGTAAATGTTTGTTTGTTTTGTTTTCTTTAAAGTTTTTGAACATCTGTCCTTGTTTCTGAAATGAGGTAACTATTTACATTTTATTGTTGTCCTTGTCTTTGTTGTCACATTCAGTCCATTTCGGCCGTTATACGCTCCGGCCTTCGTCGGGTGATATTTGGAATTTCTAACCGAATCGTTTATTTAGTCAACTGGGGTAGATTGTTGTAATTCCACGTGCCACGCCCTTTGGCTATTTCTGTGTTGGTTAGTTCCCCTTGATAGCTCAAATCACTAACTTGTTCTCTTTGGTGTGACCAGAGATTGAACTCAAACACTTTGGGCAAAGTCACTTCTGAATCAACCAGCGCTCTTTATCCGCTTGGGGATAAACGTCGTGAATACTGCCAAAAAAAAGTAGATAACATTCTGAATAATATAAATAGTTTAAATAACTTTTTGAAGTTCCCCGAATAGTTTAAATTAAAATTAAAGGATCATTTTTTTTATATGTATATATTAATGCTTATTTTGAAAGAAATGCTATGTAATTTTCTAAATTCACCTAATACAAGGCCCAAACCTACTCAGGATATTGTAACTGAAGGAGCTGTTTGATATGAACGTGCGAGAAGGAAATAGAAAACAACGATTACGAGGATATGGTGCATATACTCTAGAGTCAATGACGTTAAGATTGTAGCGTTCGAGGAAGCACCTAGGCGGGAGTCTGCTTCACAAAGTATCGGTTCTTGGAAAGAAGCTTTCGTAAAGGAGCGGCCTTCTAAACAAAAGGGATACGTAAGGAATTGGGTGTGTGTGGGGGGGGTCTAAAGGTCTGAGCTGGTAGTATTAAAAAATGAAGTTCGTCGAAAATTTTTCCATGGAAGCAGGGATAGGCTTGCAACTTAGCGTCTTTGGGGAAAGAGGTTGTATGGTAGAAAAATAGATAATCCCCACCAAGGCCGGATAAATGATTTTGAACTCCGTCAAGGATGGTAAGTGAAGATTAGATAGCTCCAACTCAGTTATGGCAGCCATACTGCATTTTTGGTCTAATCTGACCCAGTCGAGTTCATTACATTCATTTACATAAAAATACACTTGTGCGATCTTCATGTGCCGTGTCTCTTCAGGACGTAGGAGATTGTGGCTCTCCACAATTTCCTGTGCTTCGTAGCTCTTAATAAATGTTGTCTTTTTGTTATTTCTCTTAAACCTTGCCCTATCATCTATTTACTCAAGCTCAATAAGTAGGCTATTCTTTTTGCCTTCAATCTCTCCTTGGGAGTATCAGATTTTCCAAGCCCTCTTTCCTCATTATGTGGCCTAGAAATTTCAATTGTCTCTTCATGATGTTAAGTATAAGTTTCCTTTTTGTTTTCATTTTCTCTAAAAGAAACTTCTGTAGAAAGGCGACATGATTGCCCAAGCGTGTCAAATCCTTCCCTATCAACACGCATTGGATTAGTCGGTTAATGGTTTATTCCTGCCTATGAATGCGGAGAAGGACTTCATCCAACCTTCTCATGCTAAGAAGACTCTTGTTTCTAGCAATCTTAGTGATGGATCATATATGAGAGTTCCACTTGGGGTCTCGTGTAAGCTTGACTCCCTATAGGCGTTCATGGTTGTCATTAAGTGTTAGGTGAGAGTCATTCATCACTACACAAGCATAACATTAAATTTCATTCTGCGCTCTGAGTTTGTGGCCTCATTCTTTTAAATATCTAAATTGTATTTCGGAGAAACCAGAATTACGCTTTAATTATTCCGACATACAACGAATTATGGTTTGGTTTGGTTTACGGCATATCATGCTTAATGGGTTATTTAATGCCGACAAGATTTTTATTGCTGGTAATATTTTTTTTTACAAAGTATTTCCGGTATTAAAACATATTTTTACACATTTTATAGTATTTTGACCTAAGTTTGGGGGTTAACTATTTGCCCATGGCAGGGACCCTAACAGGTGCTACCACCCGGGCTAGGGTAAACCTGGGAACACCAGCAATTGAGAGTTGGTTCCACGCTCCTCAAAACCTCCTGATTAGAGGCCTTGCTACTAGGCGTAGTTTATCGTCTTACCCAGGACGGTAATGAATTTTGGCCATAACGTGCGTATGGACCAACAATTGACGGTTGTATACTAATGTTGATTGTGTAGGAAATCTGTTTTTTTTTGTTTTGTTTTTTTGGTATGGTCCCGGCTTTTCTTATCACTCAAAAATAACCCTAACCATTCTTCACCAGTAAAATAAATATTTTTTGCCAATTTGGTAAGTTTTCCTGTATTTGTAAGAGTTATTTGAGCACTACTTAAATTTCATATTTCGCTCGTAAAACAATTTATGGCAAAATTTAACTAACGGGCCCGCCATAAAACACCGTCACAGAAGGACGGTTTTTCCCTTAACACCGCTATTATTTGTACTACCTTCACTCCTTCGGCAATGTTTATATTAAAAAAACGATCACTAAAATTTTCATATGAATGTGAATTTATACCTTTTCTTTGCTCTTTGAGAATTTACGCCAAAAATATGAAAGGTTATTTATTTATTAAATTGTTTATTTACAAGAATAATTTTATACTTACAATATTCTAAAAGTGCGAGTCAACAAATACAATACAATGTTTATCATTTATTTACCCATTTAGGAAACAACAAATATTAACAATTTTTTGTTATTAAATTTATAAAAATTTGATAAATCATAAAAATATATGAATAGATTAAGAATTTCTTTTACTGTTTATCATAATTTCGGATCGATAGGCCATTCGCCGATATTTTGCCAATCATTCCAAAGAATATTATTCGTTGAAATTTTGTAGGTTTTTATGAATTTTTGAATAAAAAGATTTCTTTTCAAATGTATTTCTTTATAAGATGGTAAATAATAAAGATTTATAAACAAGTAAAGAATAAATATGGCATTGTACAGAGTTCGGTTTTTCCCGCCATACAAACCGCACAGGTAATTTAGCAAAGAAATAAATCTAGGTATTTGAAGATTAATTTGGTCTTCCAAGTGAATGCTTTATAATAGGCTATATTTAATTCTGGGGGTCATCTAGGGACTACTGTGTTAAACGTGGTGTTTACAATGGTACGCGTAAACCGACTATCGAGTTTACGCACTAAAGGGAGGGTGTTTGAAACTGTTCACGCGAACCGTTTCGTAAAATAACGCAAAATCACAGAAATTGTTTGTAATTGTTTGTTTCTACTGAAGAAAAAAGATGTAAAAATGAAAAAGAACGGGTTTTTAATTTCATAGATACAAAAAACGTAAGAAGAGAATCGTTTACAAAAACAAAAAAAAAAAACAAAAAAAATCATGAATATCTCTCTCTTTATATATATATATATATATATATATATATATATATTAAAAAATATAAATTTCCCTGATGATCCGCTTAGGTGAAACCTAGGTAGGTTTGTCTGGCTCACTAGGTCTATCTAGGTCTGCTCTACGATTGTATTGAACTCTTTTGTTAGTTGTTTACTCGTATCGGGTTTTTTTCTTTGGGCTTCAAACCTGCATCTGTGCGATTTTTTTGAAAGACTTTCATGTTTCTAGCTCTTTCTTTTTTTAAAACCTTTTTTTCCTTCGAGATTGATTTGATTATTGGCAAATCAAAAATTCGAAGGTTTTTCGAAACGAGTATAGCTACCTATATAAATATATATATATATATATATATATATATATATATATATATTATCAAAATGTGTATGTGTGATCGGATGTTGTTTATGTATTTCCAGTTTTCATCAGATTTCGATCATTTTTTCTTTCTTTTTTTGTTGGTTGATAATTCTTCAGTGCCGCTTTTGAGTTCAAATTGTTGGCGACAATGGCTCTCCACTACTTCCTTTCCATTATAACTCTCACCAACGTTTTACTATTTGCTATCTGTTCTTGGGTATATATCTTTCATAAAAACTTTAATAAAAATAGTTTTAAATTATTACGATATTATTTATTACACAGTTCTCTTTTCAGACACCCCCATTTAAATTGTGCCCCCCCCCCCGCATTTGAAGATATGCCTCAGTTGCTCCAAATTGTTGTTACTAATATTGATTTTCAGGTAGGCTGACTTTAAAATTAAACTGCTCCAACTGAACGGCAAAAATTTCCAGTAATGAAAGACCCGGCCGAAGACTGATTATACTGTTAGTTATATATGTACTGTACCTAATGCGGCCCACTGCTCGAAAAACGTTGCCTGACGCATATATATATATATATATATATATATTGCATCAACGCATGGAAAGTCACACGCAGACATTGTGTGACCAACTGAGAATCGACTATCGTTTTATACTCAAGATTAGTCGCCAAGACTCTGAACCACGGTCTCTTCCGTATCTGTCTGTTTCTTGGCTTTTAATTAGATTCCAGACAAGTCTTTTCAAGCCCCGATTCTTATTGTATCGTCTTTTTTTTTTCATGTACGTTCTTGCAAACAAAATTAGGCAAACAGATATGACAAGGAAAATTGATGTTTGAATAGCAATGTCACTACGACTATGACGATGATGCTATTGTCAACAATATCAGAGCGTACAAAAGAAATGACTATAAAAAAAATTAAATGGCAAAGAACAACGAAATGTACCAACGAGTTGTAAAAAGTTCTCAGAAGGGGATCCCCTTTTTTTTTTTTTTTTTTTTTAGGGCGGTTTCGGTTCACCCAATAAGACTCAAGAGCTACTCGAGTCAGAGCTTCATTAAATGAAGTTATTATCCAGTAATCAAAGTAACTGAACTTTTGGAGTCGGAAACCTCATACCTGATCGGATTTTGCGAAGCAGATCGAACAAACCACTTTTCAGCACACCCGTATGGCAAACGAATGTATCTATGTATGCATGCATGCATGTGTTCACTATCATATTTCCTGAAGTGTGGATGTGATTCTATGAAGCTCATAGTAGACTTTCTCCAGCAAAGTGAACAAATTTATTTTACCTGTGACGTGGGGTGTCGTGCGGGTGGCGCATAGGTTATCGGTGCTGAAAGTGAAATCGCCGAGACTTCCTGTCGATTCTGTTTCGTTCAGTTTGCCCAAATGGCCTGGGGAATGGCACGTATCCGATTGCTAAATGGGGTATAGTCAACAAGAACATCCTGACATGCACGGTAATATACTGATTAATTTGTCACTACCTGCACACAAAATGGGTACCTATTCTCAGGATTTATAAAAAGAGAACACGCTTCGGTTTGTATCAGATTTCTTTGAGAAGAAGCAATGTATCGACTTACGTTCCAAGAAATTAATAATGCGTTGTCTATTCATCGGCTTGAATAACTTCAATTGGAATAGTTTTGTGGGTATATCTATCTAGGTATATCCCAGGATTGCCTGTAACTCAGTACTTTTACTGTGGGTAGAAGGAACTTCATTAGTATTGTGGCGCGCACAATATATGTGTTTGCGTTTAATGTGAGTAAAAGTTTGTCACTTAGCTGATTAATGTTACCTTCAGCATCCCGACTCTAGAGACATGTCCGTCCACTCTTCAGAGAGTATCAGCAGTTTACTGCTTATATTTTTTCGATTTTCCCCTTTTTTCTATACATATAAGATTGGTGTAGGTTTTATATATATATATATATGTGTGTGCGTGAGAGAGAGAGAGCCTCCTGATGAGTAGACCGACCGATTAAAAATGTTCGTTTACGAAACTGTGGGGTCGAGGTGCTGAATTTATCAAATCAGCTAAGTGACAAATTTATATTTGTATTAATCCTCTGTCTGTCTGTCTGTGTGTGTGTAATATATATATATATATATATATATATATATATAATAAAAAGGCTTAAACGCTAATATTCCATGGTCATAATTTATTCCATTGGAATCGTAAATACGAACCAATTAATCAGACCTACAAATTCAAGTTTTTGAATTTGTAGGTCTCATGAATTGGATCGTATTTACGATTCCAATGGAATAAATTATGACCATGGAATATTAGTGTTAAACATTTTATTATATCCTTACTCTGTCCTGGACATTGAGTTCTACCTGGATTCTATCCTCTTGAATTTTTTTTATTAAAAAATATACATATACTATGTATATATATATTTATATATTTTGCATATGTATGTGTATATTTACCAAATAATATATATATATATATATATATATATATATATATATATATATATGTTTGTGTGCTTTGTTTTTAAAAAACCCCGTATAAAATATGGACCACCAATACACACAATTGCGATAGTTCCATATATTTTTACCATATCTAAATAATGTAACGATTAGCCTCAGTTAAGCACCTGAAGACTGCGTTGTGCTTGAAACTCAGTCGTGCTACAGGTGAGCAATATATATATATATATATATATATATGTGTGTGTGTTTGTGTGTGTTAGCAGTGACAGACTGGCAAAGGTTAGCAATTTCGGTTTTCAAAACTTGATCTTGTTGACCAACATTATAACCATTGGGATTTTCGCTTAGAAAACGTTTTTTATATGCTTGCCTCTCCCGTGTCAGCCAACTCTTTTGACTGTCAACCCAACCTTCCTGTTTTTCTCTCTCTTGTCAGCTCCGCCTTTCTCTCTTCTGTCAGCATTTCTGTGTGTGGATTTCTCTCTTTCTATTTTTCTATCTATCTCTCCTTGGCTCTCCTGAGTGCGTGTAAATTTCTGCTTCCTCATAGTAAATTAATTTCTTTTTACAATTCATTTTGAGTAAACAGTCATTATTAAATCGAGCAGTACAGACAGACTGACACTGTTTTCAAGTTGTTTTTTTTTCTTTTCCTTTTTTTTTTCTGGCTATAGACTCTAAACCGCCTTAAAGTTAAATGTTTATTTAAGTCGTCTCAGGTAGGACAAAAATGTTTTCAAAGACTTCATGTCTGGTCGACATGACACATTTCTTTTCCAGTTTTCTCAAACTCTTTCTCTCGACGTTTTCCCCATTTTTTTCTCGCTTGCTTCGTCTTGTTTTGTGTCTTGTTTTTATTGTTTTAGTCTTTTTTTTTTTTTTTTTTTTTTTAGTGGCCTTGATATTTCTTTTGATTTTAGTCCGGTTTTGTTAAGACGTTGAGAATTGTTGGCACTACTTAAATTGACTTAAATTCGCTCGTTAAAAAGAAAAAAAAATATGGACAATTTTTGGTGGGGAATAATTTTTATAAATTAGCATTCATTATATCTTGAAACCATATCGTTTGTCAGAATTGAAGAAAATATTGACTTTTTGGTTTGTTTTTAATTATTCGATTCTGACAAATGTCGTGGCTTAAGGAAGTTGTAATGAATGCTAATTTATAAAAATTCTTCCCCAGTATTCCCAATTGATAGCTTCGTATTATTACGAAATGAGGGAATAACAATATCAGTAGTACGCAGTTATCAATGACGTTAGTACAGTTTCAACTCTGATATTCGTAAATATATAAAGAGTATAGGTAACTATTTATGAAGTCCGGGATCGATTGGACACTGTATTTATAATATGGACAAGAGACCGCATCTAAAATGATAGAAAAAAAATCCATATTTTATATTCTGATAACTTCTGTGGTGAGCAAAATGTGAGAGTAATGTCACTCTGTAAAGATTAATCCCGCTAAATATTTACAAAAATGGTTAAAAAAAAAAAAAAAAAAAAAGAATTCGCTGCATTTTACGGGTGGACCAGTCAATTTAAGTTGATCTGATTTTATTTGAATTTAACTTTTTTTTTTTTTTTGTCATTTTCTCTGTTCCTTACTGCTAATGGGTGAAAAAAGTATTCGTACAATACAAAAAAAATAAAAATTACATAATGTAGCTTCCCGGTGTCTTTTCTAGAAACACGCTTCTACTTTCATCGTAATTGTTCTAATGAACTTTAATCTATAATACCTAGATTATGAATTTAAACTCATTACGAGATTGGTAAACGGGTCTCCTCATTTTACAGCTGAATTAGCTAGAGGTAGCCTTAAGTTCTATGCCAACAGTTTGTTTTTTTCGCCTGTGGAACTCTCTTCCTTCTTTGTGCTTTCCAGCAAACAGTGATCTTCAAAAATATAAATATTTGCATTGTTCGGGCCGTTTTCTTCATTGTTGTCGTATTCACGACGTTTCGGCCGTTGTAAGCTCCGTCTTCTTCACGTGATTGGAATTTCGAACCGAGCCCTTTATTTCGTTCACCGGAGTAGATTGTTCTAGTTCCACATGCCAAGCCTCTTCTAGATATCTCAGTTTCAGTTATTTCTCGTTGGTAATTCAACTCTCCAAGGTTTTATTCACCTCTGCTATGGCCAGGTATTGACCTCACAACTCTTTGGGTCAAGTCACTGGATTACTTCAACCAACGCTTTTATCCACTGAGCCATTAGCCCTGGGGGGGAGATATCTGGAAGAGGCATGGCACGTGGAACAATCTACTCCGGTGAGCAAAATAAAGGATTGGGTTTTAAATTTCAAATATCACCTGAAGAAAGCCGGAGCGCACAACCACCGAAACGACGGTGATATAACAATGTAAATAGTCTCAATACCTATTCTCAAAAATATAGCCAAACATTTAAATGCAATGTCGATCGTTATCTTGTCTTCCTGCTTCCCCATTTCTTCAACTATCGTCCTGGGTCTGACGATAAAGTACATCTGGCAGCGAGGCCTCTGAGCGGGAGATTTTGAGGAGCGTTGAACAACCTTAATTGCTAGTGTTTCCAGGTCCACCCTAGCCCGGGGTGGTAGCATCTGTTAGTGCGCAGCAATGGGCAAATAGCTAACCTTCAAACTGGGGTCGAAACACTGAAAGTATAAAACACATTTTTATAGTAAAAATAGCAATACATTTTTAATAAAATCATTACCAGCAATAATATTTGACTCTCGGCAAAAACTCTCTATACCGAAATACGTCAATGAAACATAATCTGCAAACTGATTTCTTACAAAAAAATACATACGAACCTATCTTAAATATTTTATCGGCATTAAATAACGCACTGAGGTTGATAAGCCGTAAAACAAAATAAACCAAACCAACCTAAACCATTACCAAGTCAGAAAATAATTTGGCTTTAGAGCGATAGGATTCACTTTTAAAATACCACAACCACTGTATTATAATTTGAGAATTTTGAACAGTGTGCAGTAATCAAATGTAAGTACACATTTTGTCGTTAATATTTGTGTACATATTACCCAAGTGGTCCACCTCTATGGAGATAACAGAAAATAAGTCTTAGAGTAGGTAATAATTAATTATATATTCGACCTAAGTACTCGACATAAGCCCATGGCGTTGTGTTGCCGAGATGAAAAGTTAGCAGAAGTCGATCTTTATCGCTTAAACGGAAGTCATCTGTAATAGATATTTCACAGGTGATCTACAAATATAATCAATTGAGGATTTACACCTTTTTTTTTTTCTCTCCCAGTGATAGGCATCATTCATTCATGGTTAGTCGAAATGAGGAATTGGCAATTAGCGTATGCCCGTTTTCTGGAATATTTGCCCGTAAATAAAGCTGGAAAAACAAACCAAAAAAACAGTGCTACCGTATAAACGTACTTCATGTATAGTGCCGCCCCCGCTTTATATATAGATAACCATGAAAGGAAATTAATAACACTCAACAGCAACTGAAAATGTCTGAAGAAGTGTCCGAAAAGCTCTTGGGACAATGGACATTCAGTTATGTGCGATGTGTGATACAGGCTTAGGCGATCATGTATCTTTCTGACAAGACAGATTTTTTTTTTTTTTTTTTATCCGCAGTAGGTTGCTATTTCTTTCTGAGGTAGACCAGTTGCCATCCAAGGCTATAGAAACCAAGCCTAGTTACCAAAGTAGTGGGGGAAAAGGGACGATTCATTACCATTCCCAAGAGTAATAGCACGTAAGTGAATATAATGGATTCAACTGGAATTCGAACTCAGGTCTCCGATTCTTCAATCCGAGCCGCTATCCATTGCTCCACCTCGACATTACGCACAATTTTTACACACCCTTATCCCCAGAAAGCGGTAAAATGTAAGAATATTATAAAATATAAAAATAAAAAAATTAAAATTTTCCTTGTCCGTGATTCAGTGAAATGTGTGTGAAAGAAAGGTTTATATATATATATATATATATATATATATATATATATATATATGAGAGAGAGAGACGATTGTTTGTCACTACTAAGCCGAGTAATATATTTAGTTTCCGGACATTATGAATTTAAACTCATTACGAGATTGCTAAACGGGTCTCCTCATTTTACAGCTGAATTAGCTAGAGGTAGAAGTTCTATGCCAACAGTGTTTTTTTTTTTTTTCGCCTGTTTTAATATTATAATATAAAACATAGGTTGTGCCTGAGCAGGTGTATGCAACAGGGATTATTAGCTAGGTACTCTAGCAGAGGTAGAAACAATTAGACATATATATATGATTGAGAGACAAAAATCAGGAAGTGCTGAAAAGTAATTTGCGCAAACAAAAAGTTGTTTACAAAAAAAAAAAAAAAAAAAATGAACTAGGCCAGTGCGATAACGTTTCGAACCTTCACATGTGTGTATGTGCATATATAATATTAGTGGTCAATATATATATATATATAATTTTTTAAGAGGATTTAATCCAGGTAGAGCTCAATGCACAGTAAGAATATAATATAAAAGGCTCAAACACTAATATTCCATGGTTATAATTTATAACATTGGAATCGTAATCACGATCCAATTCCACTGTACGTAACATTTAATTTAAAAGAGTGCTCAATGCATAGTAGAGCTAAATAGTATTTATTTTAAGATGTTAAAACAATAAAATCGTTACACAATTACTATTATGTTTCAACACCATAAATGTGTCTCTTCAGGCGATGTTAAACTAATGACTAGCGAGGTTCACATCACATGAAGACACATTTATAATGTTGAAACGTAATTGTAATTGTGTAGCGATTTTTAACGTTTTAATATCCTAATATATATATAGAGCGATTTTTAACGTTTTAATATCTAATATATATATATATATATATATATATATATATATATATATATATATATATATAGCGCGTCTTTACCTCCTCTTTATTTTCCCCATATCATTTATCCGCCATTTCAACACTTGCCACCCGCTGAATCTATTTCGCTCTTCGTAGACGCCATTTCGTCTTCTCTTTCAATTTCCTTTTCATTGAAAAGCCTTAGCAAGAAATCCTGATGCATAAGAGTTGCAATAAATTACACCCCCAAATTGACATCCTCCATCTTTTCTCTCCGTTCCTCTTACCCCACCATCAAACCCCAACTTTCCTTAACGCCATTTCATGTCTCTTCCCCGTCATCTTATTTATATATTGATTACCTTACATTAAGTGTAAATATGGGCTTTAAAAATCCCCAAAAGGCTTCTTTTTTTTTTTTTTTTTCACCCTTTTCATAGCTATTCATGCTTTTTCCTAAATTTGAAGTGTTTTAATGGTTGTTAAACGTTATTGATTTGTTGTATATCCAACCGCCTCAAAGTCGAACATATTGGCGCTCTCTTTGTTTCTAATATGTCAAAATTGTCCTTATTTTCTTCCATCTTCAATGTTTTATCAAAATGCAAGCCGATTTAACCAGAGAATCAAAATTGATCGCGCTATATATATATATATATATATATATATATATATATATGAAGAAATATAGTCTTAAGGTGTGCTATATTTATGGGATAAAGTGCTCGATATCAGAGATAGAGCGTATGTAAATATAAAAGTGAACATTGAAGTCAACACTTAGAGGCGATAGTCTGTTTCATGCTATATGCAATCGTCAGGCCTGACGATTGCATATAGCATGAAACAGACTGTCACCTCTAAGTATTGTCTTCTATGTTCACTTATATGACACAGTGGATAAAGGCGTTGTTTAGATCCAGTGACAGGACCCAAAGAGTGTGAGTTCAATATCCGGTTAAGGTAGTGGAGAACTTTCTGAGGGAAAATTAACAGGAGATAACTGATAACTGACATCCATCAGTCTACCCCAGTCAGCGAAATAAAGGGTTCAGTTCGACATTCCAACCACCTCAAGGCCGGCGCGTACATCGGCCGAAACGTTGTAATAAATATGGCGACAAAGATGAGAACAATAGTCCGAATAATGTAAATAATGTACATAATACCTCATCTCAGAAATATAGACAAAGTCAGACATTTTTATGTTTAACATTCTTTTTATAGATACAAATATATAAGTAAATGCTCTGTTTATAATAAACAGTATTAAACAACATTTACCGTCCTGAATGCCCGAGAAATTTTCACAGAAAATATTCCTTCTCCGAACCTGTATCCTATACGGAACCGTCATTTAGCTTGACGTGCCTTATATATATATATATATATATATATATATATATATATATAACCACCTTTTTAAGTGGACTTTATACTGCTAAGACATGACACCGTACAGCAATAACACATATAGTCTAGGAGATGTTTCGACGAGAGGTATGCTTTCTTCAAAGGGGTAACTGAGATTTCTCGTCATCCGTGCTTTTCTCTCTCTCTCTCTATCCGTGTGTTTGAGCCTCTCTCTGTCTCTGTCTCTCCCTCTAATATAAAAATAGATTTAACGTGCATATAGACTTATTTATACAGGGTGAGACAAAAGTCGCGTACCATAGGGATAATTAATGAAAAGCATAATTACAGATTTATTTACTAGTCATTTAATTATTATATGTGCTGTTCAAAATGTCATCCTCCTTTTTTAAAATACACTTCAATGCTGTGCCTTAACACGCCGGACAGTTTCCCCTCTCATTTTACTGCATTCACATTTAATCCTTTCTTTAAGCACCTCGATATTTCTTTGGCGCGCCTGATAAGCAACACATTTCAAATTGCCACACAAAAAATCCCAAACCTGATCAATTAACCCCTATGGTCCGCGACTATATATATATATATATATATATATTAAGACATTTTTATGTTTAACGTTCCTTTAAGTAAATGCTCTGTTTATAATAAACAGTATCAAATAACATTTACCGTTAAACATAAAAATGTCTTTAATAAATAAATTGTCGGGCTTTGTCCATTTCGTAATATATGACGTCATCTGTTTACATTTGATACGCTATGAGCAGTTATGAATGTACGAGATTCATGGAAGATTGAAGTTTATAAGCAGTAAATTCAACCTTGCCAACCGAACGATCCTTTGTGGCCGAGCGATCAAGGCACGTCAGCGTAAATGACGGTTCCGTCTAGGATGCAGGTTTTAATCCTGTCAAAGGACGAATATTTTCTATGAAAATTTCTCGGACATTCAGGCCGGTAAATGTTATTTAATACTGTTTATTATAAACAGAGCATTTACTTAAATACCTGTATCTATAAAAAAAGAACGTTAAACATAAAAATGTCTTTAATAAATAAATTGTCGGACTTTGTCCATTTTTTTATATATATATATATATATATATATATATATATATATATAATGGATTTATTTTTAATCCGATATTCTTATTACGTGAAACACTATTATTTTTAATCGATACTCGTATTTTAAATAGATGTCCCATTTTATTTTTTACATTAAACCGTGTATTACGTCTATCGGATACGAAACTGAGATAGGAAGTTTCGAGAAAAATATATTACTGAGGAGGAGGAGGAGGAGGCGTGCTTTACTTCAAATAGGTATACAGTCATGCTGTGACGCTCTACGTAGTCAGGTGGTAAAGCACTCCGGTTCAAACGGCGGTCTCTCCCGACAAAATCGGACGCAGGTTCGATTCCGACCGGAGAGCATAATTTCTTTAAGATTTCTCGAATTTGACAACGACGTTTCGGCCAAGTTCCCTCTGGTCATCTTTCATATCTTGGATCTGGGATATCGTGTGTGGTGATTTTTCTAATTGTTTAGATGTGACACAAGGCCGAAAGTATGGAACACCTAGTGAGAATCGAATCGTCATAACTGATCTAGCGAGACAAGCTTGCTAACCATTCATTACACGACGTCGAAGTTCCCCGACCCGTCAACTATTTTCATTGTCCTGGCGCATTGATTATTAAAACCTGTTGGTGGAGGGGTGCCATACGTTTTGGCCTAACGTAGGTATTTACACGTTCTTGCATTCGTCTGATGCTAGACCTCTCAGTATGGAACTTACTCGAGAAGTGGCTAAACGATGTTCTAGAGGAGCCACTTCTTTATTTCACTTATTATAGTCAGACACAGGGCCACCAACAGAGCGGTTAAAACAATCGAAAACTCTTAATAACTATGCGACTCGCACAGTAGCGAACCACCCCACGTTCCTTCCATATTCCGCTGGTGAGAAGGAAATTCCACTCGAGCAGCTTATTCTCGTGAACCACTGCTCTGTGGGACCGACTCCCAAGGGGATGTTTTCGCCGATCACTACAATCTTAACCCGTTCAAGTCTTGGGTTAGCCGTTATCTTTCTCACATATCTGGATAAACTCTGCTCTTACTATTTCGAGTGGCTCCCCGGTTCTTGTACAGTGAACCTCAATATCAAAAAAATTTTTTTTTTTTTTAAATGAACGTATACTTATCTAGCTGGATCAATAATGCAAGCACGATATACTGAAAAGAGACACCCTTTAATTCTAAAACAAAATAAAATCGGACGAACAGATTAAACTTTAGCCCAGAGTAGATACGACTCTGTTTCTTCGCTCTAGAATTATATCTCTCCTCTGTCCCCATTTTCACAAAAAAATAAAAAAATAAATAAAATAACAAATATTTGCCAACCACCTGATGAATGCATGAAAAATCATGAAACTTTTAGTTGTGGCCGGCCACTGTTCACCAGGAAGTTATTTAGGAAATTATATAATTTATTAAGGATTGTTTTTCTCTTCTAACATTTTTCAGATATTCAGGCCGGTAGACGAAAATCAATATACCGTTTAATCCACTAAAAATAGCGTTTAATTGATAAAGTCTGCCGGATAAATAAATTTTAAAAATCCATTACTTCTTTAGAAATTGCTCTGTTTACGTTGGAATATGAGACTCTGTAGATATGAAATGTTTCGAGAATCTGAGAAAGTTTTACATTTATAAGCCACTATTTGACTTTGCTTGGCCGGCGATGTGTGTCAACTCCTTTCATTTCAGGGTGCACTTGTAGAAAACTATGGTGGGTGCACACATTAGATTTTAATAAGGAAAAAAATTAGTCATGAAATTTGAAAATAAGACAATAATATTTGTCCATATTTCGGTGATGAGGTATTGAACTCAATTACAGTATTTTACATTGGTCGGACAGTTGTCTTCATCCTTGTGGCCAATTCACGACGTTTCGGCCGTTGTACGCTATGGTCTTCTTCAGGTGATTGGAATTTCGAACCGAACCCTTTATTTCATCCTCAAGGACACATGGCACAGTGAACAAAAGTGTTTGTTGGAGTAATCGAGTGACTTGATCCAAAGAGTTGTGAGTTCAATACCTGGCCACCGCAGAAGTGAACAAACACTTAAGAGTTGAGTTACAAAAGAGAATTACGAAAAGACTGAGGCACCCGGAAAAGGTATGGCACGTGGAACTAGAAGAATCTGCTCCAGTGGACAAAATAATGGGTTCGATTCAAAATTCCAATCATTTGACAAAGGCCGGGGAGTACAACGATCGAAACGTCGTGAATATGACAACAAACATGAGGACAACTGTCCGAATAATCTTATTCATTTAAAGGAATTCATGAAGAATTTGCCATATTATTCTTTTCTTCGAGAGGCCGATAATGACTGAAACACAGTTATAATCCTTTCACTCAAAGGATTATCCAATCCTTAAAGATTAAGGGACTTAACATCCAGTTTAGAATATCAAATGACAAAGACTTAAACATCGAAGCCATGTGCTTGATGTCTCTTAGCTACTTTTTTTTTTATATATATAAAAGTAATTCATAAATTACCTGTAGGCTTGGGGTGCACCTAGCTACCTCTTAAGGAATGTTGATTTATATTTTTACGGGAATGGAAAGTATTATGCTTTCTGTATATTTGCCTCGCAAACAATATTACTGAAGGCTAAAGAAAGAAATGAGGTTGAAGTTATGAACAGTTCAATACAATCTTCAGTGTATGTCTCTAAAGTACTTACATGCCTCGTGTCTGTCGGAGCGAAAACAAACGAGTTTCCGCTCCAAAAATCAAAGAAAATTATCACGCCTCCTGTGATTATTGTCAGGGGGACGGTAATCCAACTATATATATATATATATATATGAATGATAGAAATTAAGGAGGATTTGAGATAATTAAGTAATTCATCGAGTCTAGAAGAATCCTCAACAGAATGCAGAAAGCACTGGACGGCCGTTTCGTCCTATATTTGGGACTCATCAGCAGTGCGCATCCACTACCGAGAATTGAAACCCGGACAGTCAAACGTCATACCAACTGCACTAACGGGCCTAAGAGGTAGCGAACTAGACTCGATATTGCAGCGCTCGTTCATATATTCCACGAAACGTCCGTCCAGTGCTTTCTGCATTCTGTTGAGGTTTCTTCTAGACTCGATGAATTACTTATCTTCTTACCAGAATCTCTGCCATATTCAAGGGAACAAAGCATGAACTCAGTTGCAAATACAGTCCCTTGCACAAGCTCTTAATTTACTTTGTTAAAGGACTAAAGTTCAGTTGCAAGAAAACAAAATCCATGATTGTTAGCAAAAGGAAGAGCCCAACATGCAATTTAAATATCCGGGAAGTGTTTTAACAGAGGGCACAGAAAGTGGTACAGAGATCTAAAGGCGCATTGGGACAGTGAAAGATGCCTTCCAAAAGCTAAGCAAGGCATTAAGAAACAGAAAAAATTCGTTAGAAATAAATGAAAAAAAGAACTGTGATGTAATATTAGTCCTCTTATATAGCAGTGAATGCTGAACAATCTACTCACATATGAAGAAGCTTGAAACAACAGAAATGTAGTTCTACAGGAGGATGTTGAGAATACCATGAACCAAGCATTTGAGCAACGGCATAGTTTTAGAGAAAACATAAGCAAAAAGGACACATACTTAACATCAGAAAGAGGCAGTTGAAATTTCTACGGCATATAATGAGGAAAGAGTGCTTGGGAAATTCGATACTCACAGGACAGATTGAAGGCAAGAGGGGCATAGGAAAACAATGCATAACCTCCATAGCGAACTTGAAGAAATGGCGTATCAAGATTTAGGAGAGATAACAAAAAGACAATATTTATTAACAGCTACACAGGACAAGAAATTGTGAAGAGCCATTATCGTCAACATCCTGAAAGGACAGGACACATAGATGATATCACTGGGCCGTTTCCTAATTCTTACTGGTCGTTGATTTTTCAATGTTGATTTCTCTAAGCATGCTCTCTCCATATCGTTTTTACTTCTCTTTGGCCTTGTGCCTTACTGAGCCATAGATTGTAAATAAGAGTCCCCTTGAACGTGTTTATTTTGGTACCAGCGAGATTTGAACAAACATGGATGCCTTGTTGGACGTAGTGGCTATTACGCGCGCCCTTTATCGTAAATGGCATAGCTCATATTTCAATTAATAATTTATAAGGATTTGTGCACGATGAGGGTGTTTATAAAACCGATAATCGACGCTGGAAAACGAAATACATTAGGCTAATGTATTTCTAAATACTGCTGCTTCTCTTTCATTTGTTTAATGAAATGACACCTGCCTGACAAAATCAATGCTTCACAGTGGCGATGAACATTAAGCTTACATTGCCATGACTGATGCGAAAGAGTCCATTAGGGACGATAAATACCGAATGAAGGAGGTGAAAAAAAAAAGGCTTACCGCTTTGTACGGCACGAGTACAGATGACGCTGGGATACTTGTGTTGCACAAATATCAAAGAATGGTATTGTTGGTTTAAAATCCAACATTTAAAATCCTGTATTCTGATTTTATATTTTTTTAAATTATTTAAATCCTGTTTTTATTTTTTATTTTATTTTATTTTTTTTCAACTCTGCATTTATCCTAACAAGTCTTGAAATCTTTATTTCGTCCCTCCATATTTGTACATATAATATTCGTGTCTCAAATTCACCCAGACTACTTTTTGTAATGTTGACGGCTTCGCTTGTCACTTTTGTTATGTCAAGCGAAAGCTCATTATCACTTCTAAAAATGCTCTTTATATTTGAGACTTCGTAGAGGCCGGTACTAGTAGAAACGCCTTCCAATAATCACTGCACTAGTAATACTTGTTCAAGTAGTAATTGCCAAATAGTATAATGATCAGAAGAGAATCGTAATCCCTATAGTAGTAGAGTAGAGAGAATTAATGTATAGCAATAGTGGATAGACAAGAAGAGTGATCAGTGATAATAATTATTGTACAAAGTGCAAGTGTGGCACAAGGCAAAAAAAACGGGGAATGAAAAAAAAAGGACGGTCTTAGCTAGCCACAAACACTGACCCAAACATACAAACAATATTCCTTCGACCAAAACAACGCATTCTTTTTTGCCATTCTTACTTCATCCACCATAATGCCTCAGAAACTCTATGACGACCTAATTATCCCAATATGTACAATTCGTTGTTTGTTGGGGGGGGGGGGGGATAAAATAACGATTTTAAAATCTAACAGCCCCAATAAGTATTTATAATATGCGTACAAAAAACTATATACAAACTAAACAAAATAGTATTAATAATAAACCCTCCCCAACACTAAATGTGTCAGAAACGTCAGTTAACTGGACGAAATCAATGCGGGACTTTTTAAAAACAAAACAAAAAAAAATATTCGTACATGCTATGATCACAAAGAGTGATCAGTGATCGTATAGTACTCACGCTACTTTCTATTGATTCACTTCCTTTACGATCACATGATCTATTAATAATGGAATCTCACGTGTTACTCGCTGGCGATCTAGTTTCAAACCCCAGTGTCGGCAAAGACACTTAATCTTATACAAGATTACTGAATGGAGGAAAGGTTGCTTAAGTGCTGAATATATATATATACTCTCAATTTTTGTATATATATATATACTCTCAATTTTTGTACCAAAATAAGTAGGACTTACGCACCATTTATGTTTACAAAGATCTCTCACATAACAGTAAGACATTAGCGAGATGAAGACACCATTGCCAGTAATGCCCTGTCATTGTCGTGGAGGTGTTTCTGCCGCATCCTGTAGTAGTAAAACAAAAATAATCACCTTAGCCGAAATTTGATAATTTTTCCATTCATTGAGTCCAAATAGAAGACACTTGTATGCATAGGAAAAAAAACATAATAAAAATAAACAAAAATGTAGCTTATTGGTAGTCCTCTTTAAGGAAATATGTATTAAAGATGAACTCCTGCCGAAATACGCAACTAATATATATATATATATATATATATATATATATATATATATATATATATATATATATATATATATATATATATTAGTAAACAATAAATCCAAAATTACCACATGTGGAATAGGCTTAATAAATTCATTGATCCCTTTTTGTTGATCAGTTTTAATATTTTATACTACTAGGATCCACTTGGATTATACACCAACGGATTTATTACCTTTACTATATATATATATATATATATATATATATATATATATATATATATGTGTTTAAATGTTTGAAATTTACTAATATATATATATATATAGTAAATTTCAAAGTTTTAAACGCCTAATTTCTATTTATTAAACAATGTTTATTATAAGCACTGTCTAATAAATACTAATACGGTGTTTTTTGTTGCTTTTTGTTTTTTTCAAATACGAAGTATCCACTAATAACGTTTGAAGCAATAAAAATGGATTAAAAATAAACCCCTTAATTCTTCCATATATATATATATATATAAGTGAGAAATTTAATTTTTGTATGCTATGTCCATTCAGGAGGGTGGTAACACCTGTTAGGATTTCGGCTATGGGCAAATAGTACCCCCCCCCAACAACAACAATAAAACACTATGAAACTATAAAAACTACATTTTTTATAGTAAAAATACCAGCAGTTCATTTTTATATATGAGAGCAATGAATTTTATCTGGAGTTAAAGGCATACAATTATGCTGAAAGTATAATTAGTTGAAGCCATAAAATTACCAACCATGTTCATTCAGACGTAGACATTCATGGTTTTTTACAGATTTTGTTTTTACTTCTTGTGAAACATTGTTGAGTGCTTTCCTGCTCCCATCTTCACAGTCCTAAATTTAAAGTAACTCTTCTTTCCGACTGGCTTTCATTCTATTTAAACTGGTGCGAGCAAGAATCAAAGAAATGGTTTTATACCTTTCTCACGGACATTTGTGCAAAGATAAACGCAACGGACGAGACAGGAATTTGAACTCTACTCGTCAATTTCATTTTCCGCGCCAATAACTGCTACTTTATTCGTACATATAAACACAATATAGTGTTTAATTTCCTTGAAATACTTGCTTCAGAATTTTTCTTTTTAAGTTAAGATTTGTCAAGGAGTATCCCGAGCAGACAAACTTGATATAAAACGTTATTCATTGTTGTAAAAGAAAAAAGAAGCGAAATTAAGGTCTAATATAATGAATTAAAGCTAAGAGTATTTTTGACTTAATTTCGTTTCGTCTTTTTGTTTTTAATTTACACTTTTCAAAAGGGGAGAAAAATCCCTCTCTTCTTCAATGTTTTTCTTTCAGAGCCATTTTCTTTCATTTTAATTTGAAATGCTACGAACGAAAGAGCAGTCTAAACGACAGTGTTTGTCTGCTTATTCTCCCAATCCAGTTCGAAGTTAACTTGCTGTAGCTTCCAGCAAATCGGAATTTTCCATTTTCTATCAATTTTCGACCTGAACTCCACACAAAGGAATCGCGTTTATCGCTGCCTTTTCACTGCTCGCTTCTCTCTCACAAGAAAAGGGGCAAAGACAATGATGCAATCATCAAAAATAATGTAATACAAAGGCGAAAAATTCTCTTAATTATCAGCTTTCAGGAATATTTAGCTAAATACGGCACAAGACAAAATGATGGGAGGGGCTATAAGAAGATTGTTACGTCACTAGTCTCTCTCTATATATATATATATATATATATATATATATATACACTCACATTTATAGTTACTGAATGCTAGTATGAAGTGTGCAATGCGGAGATTATTTTAAATTAACATAAAATTATAAAATATGAATATTTTAGCTACTCGTGTTTCTTACTTACGCTTAGGGATCATCAGGCCGGGTTATAATTTTATAATTGCAAATTGCACGCATACTCCATGTTTAAATATATATTAACGTTAATTTTAAAAAAATATATTCAGTTCCGGATCCGCATATCTATATAATAAATGTGAATGTCACTCTGTTACAGTTTTTCAATTAAAGGGACACAACTCTCTAACTTTCAATAGCGCTTGTTACAGAAATTTTAGATTCCCAATTTTTCATTACTGCGATTGTTTTCGGCGATTTTTGTACGTGATATTTGCGACAATTTTTTTTTTTTTTTGTTTGTTGTCCATCGCATACGGCAGCAATATGCCTCGCAAGAAGACATCTCCACTAACAGAGGACCAGATTGCAATCAAAAGTGCCCAGGCTGAAGCCAGGAAAAGAAAGTCCCGGGCAAATGAAGACCCAGATTAAACGCTAGTCAGGAGAGCTTCCAATGCTGAGGATATGCTAAATCTTAAACTTCTAAGCAAGCCAAAGGGTCAATCAAGGGCCCTCCACAGGAGGTAGGTTAAATGCCGTCCGTATAGGTCTGCTTTTCAGCTAGTAATATATAACTTATAAAATGGACTATCCTATAATTATTTTAATATATTTTCTCTTTATACGTTATGTTTTTGTAAATACAAATATTCAAGTAAATGTTCTGTTTATAATAAACAGTATTAACAAAATCTACTGACCTGAAATTCCGAGAAATTTCATAGAAAATGTTTCCTCTGACAGGAATCGAACCCAACATCGAACCTTCACATAGCCTGAAGTGCTATACCATTTAACTACAGAGGAAACGTCTGGCTAGCAAAGTGGTAGTACTGTTTTTAAACAATAAATTTCCCATGATTTTTATTGAACGAGATCTGCTCGAGGCGTATCTTAATGTAAACGAATGACAACGTATGCATAGCTAAATGGTATAGCACTCTTTAAGCATTTAATTAGGTTTTTGTATCTATAAAAATAACGTACAAACAGAAATATATATATATATATATATATATATATATATATATATATAATCCGTTAGTTTTAATGTTTCAAACGTTATTACAGTGAAAGCACACTGGATCAGACTGTGATTTTTCCCCTTACAAAGGATGACAGATGTTTGACCAGTGCAGGAGAACGCATTTTTCTTTACAAACATATCTCGAATGCGAAGGCCGGCAGACGTAATACAATTTTTAATAAATGAAAATGTAGCAGCTATTTCAAGGTACGGAGCCTTCACTGTAATACCTTTTGAAGTAATATATATATATAATGTCTGATGATCTAAGGCGTAAAACTACCAATCACCATGCAGTTAATCCATTTCTGCGTTCATATTGCTTTATAGTTATTTACCCTCTATCTCCGATATTAAACACCCTTCTTCCATAAATATACCAAAATTTAAACAATATGCTTAATACTTTAAAAGTATGCCATATTTATGTGTAAATGTGCTCAATATCCGAGATCGTGTGTGTTTGTGTGTAAATATGAGTGAACACTGAGGTCAACAGAGGCCTTGTTTAGGTGTTGACCTCTGTGTCCATACGTACCCTTACTGTGAGCTTCATGAAGATTACAGCCACTGACCAACGGGACAAAATGTATAATTTTCCAATCTAACTGTTATCCCCGTGAAATGCAATGCAGGGACAAGATAAATGAATCTTTAAATTTATTTATTACTATTAATATTCCATCTCTTGAGAAGAACAATTCAAGAAGAGAGAAATATACTTGAGTGTGTAATATCTGAAAAATGAAGAAAAACATCTATAATCTTTTCTGTAAGAAAAAGTGTCGGTGAATGTGATTCGCTACGTGGCTGGTTGAAATTTAGAATACGGCCTGCCGATGTAAGAATCTCCTCTTGCTGGGAGAATTCCTGTTTTCGTTATTGCATTCCGGTGCAAAAGAGAATGAGGCTGATGTCTGGTCTTATAGTTTAGATTAGCAGGGTAAGGATAATCCCCAATCAATAAGGTATGCCTTGCGTAATATTTGTACACTGGTTCAGTAAGTATGTGTTACATCCAACTTTCTCGAACGTTTTGGCTGTATCCCACGCACATGTACACGTCGCTTTCTATGACAGAAATCTAACTGGCGTCTCATCAAAATTCGTGGTCGCTAACATTGAGTGAGAAGAGAATCAGGTTGAAAATTAATTTTGTGGATATAATTTAACATGTTACAAGCAGAAAAAAAAACGCAGAGATTTAAATGGGGAAACATGTCTCCTCTTGCTAATAGTTTTGACGGACTTTCTTTAGATATAAAAGAAATTAAAAAATATTGACTAAAACCAGTTTAGTACGTGTATTTCTGTGTATCTTAGACAAATTATTTGCTTATATGTCTATATACAAAACTGTCCTCTTGTCTACTACGGGTTAAATATGTGCGCATGCGTCCGTCTCCCGGGGGCAAACTGCATAAGCGTTAGAAGAAAAAAAATCATCTGTTTTAGGTGATTTTAATTAGACTAAACATCGACAAATTGCATTTCTGGACGAAAAGTGAGAAAGAAAAAATCCGCTGTAGGTACAACGATTACAACCTTTTCTTTTATCTCAAATTTGAATTTTTTTTTTTTTTCAAATTTCTTTCTTTAGATTTTTTTATTTTATTTATTTATTTTTTTTAAACTTTTTTTTTAGTGGAGATGCGACTTTTCGGGGGTGGGGGGTGAAAGCGACTCGTTTCATTGGCTTGAAAAAAAAAATCAGACGCGACTTGTCTTTACTCTGTCTCAGGAAACGTCTCTTTCTGTCTCTCTCATGCACTGTCCGTGTTTACATCTCTCTCTCTCTCTTCTACTACTACTACTACTACTACTACTATCCCAACGACTTTTGCCTGCTCTCTCTCTCTAAATGCTTTTTCAGAGTCCGTCATCCTATCCCTACGGTTGTTTCCATCGTCAAAGAAATGGTAAACATTTTGCTAACATTCCTTTCTGTTGAAAGTCGGAAGAGATAAGATCATTAATTTGGGCGCATGCGCGCGCGCACACACTCGTACACAAAGCAATATGCATCTTAAGTTCTCTCTCTCTCTCTCGTCCCCCTCTCTCTCTCTCTCGTCCCCCTCTCTCTCTCTCTCGTCCCCCTCTCTCTCTCTCTTGTCCTCCTCTCTCTCTCTTGTCCCCCTCTCTCTCTTGTCCTCCTCTCTCTCTCTTGTCCTCCTCTCTCTCTCTCTTGTCCTCCTCTCTCTCTCTCTCTCTTGTCCTCCTCTCTCTCTCTCTCTTGTCCTCCTCTCTCTCTCTCTCTTGTCCTCCTCTATCTGCCTATTCCCCTATCCGCCTATTCCCCTCTATCCTCCTCTCTCTCTCTCTCTCTCTTCACATCTCTCTTGATACAAGGTAAAACTTAAACACACTGACACGTCCATATAGATATACAGATATTTTAGTTTTATCTTTCATCTTCTGAAAGGATCAGTTTTCCTGATTAATTTGATTGAGTTTTTATTTCTGAAATGCGACATCGCCAATCCCTCTTCCCCCTCCCAACTCCTCCCCTTCTCTCTCTCTCTCTCTCTGTATTTTACTTTCCCCTACACACAAGCTTATCGTTGGATGGTTGAATTTTGGTTGAGGAAGAAAAAAGATAAAGAAACCTCTCACTTTAATAGTACCTCTTGGATATCTACGTGTTTTTTTGTTTTCTGTTTCAGGACAAATTTATTTCCATCCTCTAAGGCTTACAACATTCTAAACAGGGTTTATCTTGGCCCAGATCTTTTTTTGAGGAGGAATCTCTACTGAAAGGCGTTTTCCTTTCTGGGTTGATGTTTTTTTGCCTCTCTCACAATTCCCTTATCTTAATTCGTTAATTTACTTATTTTTACCTACATATATCCACTCCACCACATCTCAGTTTCCATAATATTCTGTGCTCTCTCTCTCTCTTCATCTCTCTCTCTCTCTTCATCTCTCTCTCTCTCTTCATCTCTCTCTCTCTCTTCATCTCTCTCTCTCTCTTCATCTCTCTCTCTCTCTTCATCTCTCTCTCTCTCTTCATCTCTCTCTCTCTCTTCATCTCTATCTGTATCTCTCTCCTCGTCCTTCCTTCCCACTGTCTCTCGTCTTCCTTCTTTCCTTCCTTCCTTCCTTCCTTCCCACTGTCTCTCTTCCTTCTTTCCTTCCTTCCTTCCTTCCTTCCCACTGTCTCTCGTCTTCCTTCTTTCCTTCCTTCCTTCCTTTCCACTCTCTCTCTCTCTCGTCTTCCTTTCTTCCTTCCTTTCCACTCTCTCTCTCTCGTCTTCCTTCCTTTCCACTCTCTCTCTCGTCTTCCTTCTTTTCCACTCTCTCTCTCTCATCTTCCTTCTTTTCCACTCTCTCTCTCTCTCGTCTTCCTTCTTTTCCTCTCTCTCTCTCGTCTTCCTTCTTTCCTCTCTCTCTCTCGTCTTCCTTCCTTTTCACTCTCTCTCTCTCGTCTTCCTTCCTTTCCACTCTCTCTCTCTCGTCTTCCTTCCTTTCCACTCTCTCTCTCGTCTTCCTTCCTTTCCCCTCTCTCTCTCGTCTTCCTTCCTTTTCTCTCTCTCTCGTCTTCCTTCCTTTCCCTCTCTCTCTCTTCTTCCTTCCTTTCCTCTCTCTCTCGTCTTCCTTCCTTTCCTCTCTCTCTCTCTCTCTCTTCCTTCCTTCCTTTCTCTCTCTCTCTCTCTCGTCTTCCTTCTTCCTTTCCTCTCTCTCTCTCGTCTTCCTTCCTTTCCTCTCTCTCTCTCTCTCTCTCGTCTTCCTTCCATCCTTTCTCTCTCTCTCTCTCTCGTCTTCCTTCCATCCTTTCCTCTCTCTCTCTCTCTCTCGTCTTCCTTCCATCCTTTCCACTCTCTCTCTCTCTCTCGTCTTCCTTCCATCCTTTCCACTCTCTCTCTCTCTCTCGTCTTCCTTCCATCCTTTCCACTCTCTCTCTCTCTCGTCTTCCTTCCATCCTTTCCACTCTCTCTCTCTCGTCTTCCTTCCATCCTTTTTCCTCTCTCTCTCTCTCGTCTTCCTTCCATCCTTTCCTCTCTCTCTCTCTCGTCTTCCTTCCATCCTTTCCACTCTCTCTCTCTCTCTCGTCTTCCTTCCATCCTTTCCACTTTCTCTCTCTCTCGTCTTCCTTCCATCCTTTCCACTTTCTCTCTCTCGTCCTCCTACCCCTCCTCTCTCTCTCTCGTTTTTCTAACCCAACTAATAAAAACAGTTCAATTTTTTATATATTGTGCATGAATTTCATTGGGAAACACATCAGTTTTATTGACATATATCTTTCGGAAAGATCTCTTCACTGGCATGCCACGACGACGGAATATTAGGGAAAACGTTTCTCTCAGAACGATTTCACATACTGAGAGATGTTGTTTTCCTCCGTTTTTGAATAGCATCTGCGTCCATTATCCCAACTCTTTGCTTATGGCTTCCTTTTATTTTCTTCTTTTTAAAATCTCGCTTTTATTAATAAAAGAACAATAGACAAACATTTATCAAATACAATCTTAAAAACTGAAAAAGAAAAAAAAAAAAAAAAAAAAAAGCAGGTCTGCAATTATCTTACAAGTTCTGCATTTAGCATGATTGCTTCCATACCCAGAGAGATGTTAATAAGTTAATATGGCGAAGGAAGTCGTTATTTTTACCCTGGGAGTGGAGATTGAAAAATGCTTCTCTTAAATATGAGAAACGGCTACCCATCCCGCGGATTGTTTAAAGCCTTGCTTTTATTGTTCGTACATTTGTTTTTAACATTTATTTTTTGTTCATGCTTGTTCTTTGCTTACGTCATTCATTTTCTGTATGTGAACGATTGCATGTAAGTCAATTTATTTATAGAGTAGATAAAGAAACGTAGATAATTACTATTTCTGTTAAATTGATCAAGAGGTGAGATTTCAGCATGAAAAGCTGCTGTCTTGGTCACTTCTAATTTATACAGCGAGAATGCACAGTAACGTAGACACGGCTTACATTTCGTAAAATGTCTCTTAGTATATTTTTGTATATTTTCCCGACTAGTTCAAGTGTTCTTAATGTATTATTTGCTTGATTCAAGATATTTTCTTAAATATATATTTGAGGGGCAAAATTCTGATCCTGATGGCACTGTGTGGTTGGGGATGGGATGTCGTATATTGAACCTGATTCAATTTTTTTTTTTTTTTAATAACTTTTTATACATTTTAGCTAATATTTCAATTGTCAACTTTAGTGCGAGTTTTAAGGTTCCAAGATATTTTAAATGGGGGTGTGTCGCTGGGGAAGGAAGAGAAAGGGAAGGAAGACTCTGGTCGAAAAAGTTTGAAGACCCCCCTCCTCGGAACTAGACAGAAGAGATGTATTAGTACCTTTTCCCAATGGTATTTGTGCGTAAGTTAATGTAACGAACGCGACTAGGATTCGAACTCGGCTCTCTGATTTCTCATTCCAAGCCGTTATTCATTACACCTCCCGCACATCCCTCTTACTTGAATGATACCCGGTACCTGCACTTACGATTGTTATTGCAATACTTTGTTAAAGTTGTTAAGCTGAAATATTTATTAATGGAATATTGGAATTTCCATGGCTATTTTATAGTGTGAGCCTTTGTGATCAGTCTTTTATGCAAAAAAATAGGGTTGCAGCGTACTATATACAGGTTATTTATTATTTTATTTTTTTTTTCTTGAACAGGTTAAAAATCGTGTATTTTCAGTATCCGGTTGCCCTAGTAATTAAAATAAAATTTCTGAAGGGGTTAAAATTCATGCCCTAAAGTCCAAGGGTCACACTATACATAAAAATACGGAAATTCATTCACAGTGACATTGAGGTTATTGATAACCAATTCATGTGATGGGGGATCCTTTCTTTTTCTTTTTTACTTTGTTTTGGTGTGGGGGGGTATATTCCGTGCCAATAGGATTAGATAAGTTTTCCTGTGTTCCTGATCAATCCAAATTCTTAAATAATTAGATTGAATATACTACAACATGTTTAACAAGAAGACTCACATTACATCTCTCTGACCATAGCTCAAATAGATCTCATTTAAATACACATGGGGAACTACCAAACTCTATCCGTAACATAATCGTTGATAATACAAATACAATAGCATCATCCATATGTACAAAAAGGCTAAAAATAATGGAAGCGTTATTAATAAAAAAAAAATAAAAAGCCACCACTCACTAATATCAACTATGAACACGGCCACAATGTACTGGACTTATTTGGAAATGTCGGTCCTTGAATTAACTAGCACTTAGTGTTATTTTCAAACCAGTATAAACAGATCGTAGCAAACAATATGACCTGTTTTGTGACAGTTATTATATTCTCTTTTAGATTAGTCTGTATTGTAGAGTATTTGATGGAAACTAAAAGGGCGGTGCCAATAAGAAATCACCATCAGTCTTTTTTTTTTCTTTTTTCTTTTTATCATTTGTTTCCAGTAACTGGAAATTTTCTATTTTCCCAAAATGGGACAGCACAGCCATGCAACAAGGCTATAACAATGCAGCTGTGAATGTGTTAATATCAGTAAGTTATTAAAATTCTGATTTTGTTTTAACCATATTTTTTCTTTCTTTCTTTCAGGTAAGCATGCTTAATGAACATTTCCTACATCGTTATTCTGTGAGTATACATTTTTTTTTAAAATACTGACCATATTATAATTCTGCCTATAATTCTCCATCGTTATTTAATAACATAGTTAGCACGTGCGTTACGTCGTCATT